>JABCKL010008543.1:0-15969 GCA_018851305.1 Calocybe cyanea
TACTTATATACTGTAAGTGTATTTGAAATAGCGGAGTAGTCCAGAGTAGTCCAGAGTTTGTAACAAAGGAATCAGACAAATAGGAAAGAGGCTATGAGAGAGTAACGTAGTAACAAACGTAAGGAACAGATCGGAGGGGCTATGAACACAGCCTGACGAAGCTGTGGTAGTAACCAAGGCTGTAAGAGAATTGGAAATGAAAGATAATGATTGGAAATAGTCTGGAGGAACAGAGGAAGTATGGAGGAATGCGGAGTAAGTCGGAGTTCGGACATGGACGTGACATGGAGGCGGTTTCTAAGGCATGGCGGGACCACATGCAGGACCCAAAGAAGTCTGAACTATTTCATTTTTCACATAAGCTGGGTGACAAAAACCCATCCTTGGACCTTGGTGTGGCCCCCTTTACCATGATGTCACCCCTAGTACCAAAGAAGGTTTGGTGCTATCTGGGCTTCTATTTCCATTGTCACTTGTCTTTCAATGAGCACATTTGGTTTTACGCCACAAAGTCTCTCATGACCATCAAGGCCATGAGGATGCTTGGTAACTTTCAGAGGGGGCTTATGCCCCAACAGTGCTGCACACTCTATTGAGTGTGTGTCCTCCCTGTTGCTACCTATGGCTCATGCCTGTGGTACTTTGTTGGAGGGAGATACAAAACCAACATGCGCTCCCTTGCATCCATGCAGTCACTTGCAGCCAAGTGAATCATAGAGGCTTTTAAATCTGCACCCACAGGCACAGCTGAGGCAATGGCAGGCCTGGTGCTGATTCATTACCATATTTGTAAGCTCATTGAGCATTCTCATATCAGGACCTTGGCGCTTATGCCTTCTCACCCGACTTTCTCCCTGCTTGATAAGGGCATGGAGAAGCTGGGGCATCCACTCCATCCCAGAGTGTTTGGGTTTACAAGGCCATCCCAGTAGGTGACTTTGAACTCCCCTATAGTTTTCCCTGCACTTGTTTCATGCTTACTTGACACAATCATTGGGTGCTTTGATGATGTGGCTCAAGGGTAACCCCCTGCGGTCTGTTCATTGTTACTATGTGCCAGGTAAGGCCAAATGGTACCTGCACGTTGCCACTCACAATCACGCCAAGACCCTTCAGGTCTTGACAAGGTCAAAAGATTTCTCTTCCACCCTTATGCAGAATATCCATGTGGCGGATATGTTGTCCAATTGGGCTTTCCATATTGGGCATGATTCCCACTACTCTGGTTGCAGCTGGATCTGCGCCACCCGCCATTACCTCGGGGATGCTTCTCATGTCCATAATCATCCCACACACGCCAACAATGGTGGTCCGTGGATGAAACTTGCTGGTAAAGATATTGGCAAATTCTCATGTTTTGGCAGGTGTCATGACTGGCCACTCATTCACTAATTGGTACAGCAAGCGCATTTGCAAAGCCAAGACCAATTTATGTCCAGAGTGTGGCATCCTGGATACTTGGGATCATGCACTGTTTTTCCACCTGCTTTTTGAGCAAGTTTCCTTCCAAGGAAAGTGCAAGGGCACCCTCCACCAACTACATGGGGTGAGCAAGCTGTCTATCAAACTGATAGGCAGGTTTCTGGATAAGAATTCCCAGGCATTTACCACCTGGCACCATTCTTGGCTCAAAGATTTTGAGTGTCAACATCTCATGCCCTCGTTGGCTCATGAGGCATGCCTTGCAGACCACCAGCACTTGGAGCAGGCGCAGTTAGTACCTCTGGGGAATGCAGCCAAATCTGGGCACCCATGTGGGGGGGTGGGCTACCCCATCTGAGCATGCGCAAAAGCATCTCATGATTAAGAGATGGGAAAAACTGGGCGAGATCAAACACAAGAACACTCGTCTCCAGTCCTTTGGCCCACCCAGCACAGATTATAGTAGTAAGGTAGACACCTACATCCTCAGTAAAATGCTGTTTACTGCCTCCAAACTGGTTGGGATGGAGAATACTGTACTTGGCCATATCAAATAACATTTGGTTTGCAATCATTTTCTCCATAAGTTTGCCAAGAACATTCAGAAGTGCAATGGGTCTGAATGACTTGGGAGTTTTGTAGTCCAGTTTACCTGGTTTCAGTATGATGACCAAGTTGGACTGCTTGAAGTGGCTTGCTTGGCCAATAACCTATGTGAATGCAAGCATCAGCAAAGACTAGGCCATCCCAGCGGGTGACCTTGAATTCTCCTATAGTCAATATGGTGATTATTATTAAGCATATTATTGATCCTCACAACCCCCTGTCCAAGTTTTTTCAGCCAGGGCACCATATTCTAGATTGGTTCCCAGACCGAGTCCACTTCAATCACCTTGCTACCCCCCCAAAGAGGGAGGGAGCGGTGGAGAATCACATGAAGGTCATCAAAGATGCCTTCAATTCTCTGCTGGGAGGGACATTCTCTGTCATTTGTGATGGAAGCATCCCTTGCAGTGGTTCTCACTATGATCCGAAGCACCAAGGCATTGCAGTGGCCACCCTCTGGGCTAATCAAGTCCAGATTTCAGACGTGAGGAGACCTGGTGGTAGGTTCACCTCTGATGCCGCCAAGCTCATGGCCCTCAAGTTGGGCCTGGGCTTGGTACTTGAAAGAAGCAATGCAGTATGCATCAATTTCTTTATGGATTTAATTGCAGCAGGCAGATCCTTCTTGGATGTGTCCCCACACTTGTTTCATGCATACTTGGCACAGTTGTTGGGTGCTTTGATGAAGTGGCTCAAAGGGAATCCCCTTCGGACTGTTTATTTTTACTACATGTCGGGTAAGGCTAAATAAATGGTACCTGCATGTTGCTGCTCACAATCACACCATCACCCTCAAAGTGTTGATGAGGGCGGACAACTTCTCTTCCACCCTCACACAGAACATTTGAGTGGCGGATATACTGTCTGATTGGGCCTTCCATATTGGGCACAATCCCCACTATTCAGGTCACAGCTGGATACACACCACCTGTCACTACCTTGGGGACGTGTCACATGTCCAAGCGACTAATCATCCCATGCACGCCAATGGTGGCGGTCCATGGATGAAACTTGCTGGCAAGAACATTGGCAAATTCTCACATTTGACAGGAGTTATGACTGGTCATTTGTTTACTAATTGGTATGGCAAACACATTCATAAAGCTGAGACCAATTTATCCCCAGAGTGCGGTGTCTCAGATACCTGGGATTATGCACTGTTTCACTGCCTGCTTTTCAAGGAAGTTCCCTTCCAAGGGAAGCACAAGGGCACCCTCCACCAAATGCATGGAGCAGGCAAGCTGTCTATAGAATTAATAGACAGATTTTTGGATAGAAATCTACAGGTGTTTACCATCTGGCATCATTCCTTGCTCGAATATTTCGAGCATCAACATCTTGTGCCAGGTGACTCACCTCTAGGGCCCTAAGGTCTCTTTCTTGTTCTAGCAGATTTCAGTTTTTTACATCTCATACTCAAGCCTATGATATGATATCTAGTTACAGATAAGCCAGATCTCTATGACTACTTACTGTGAATCCTTCAAAATGACATGAGGTGATATCAAAATACATACTTGTAACAAACATGCAGTTGTCATGGTGGTAAGTACAGCACAGCTATGCAACGTTTTTGGATACTCCTCAAACCAGTCATTGTCATCTAACTTTTCAAGCTTGTTGTTTACTGGACCAAACTTTTGACAATTTGACTCAACTGATGTGACAAAATACCTGTGATAACATTTGGACAAAGATGTTGTAGGTTTTTCCTTCTTTCCATCATAATTAGAGAAAACAGACCCTTGAAAATCCAAGAAATCCAATGGAAAGCTTCTTTCCTGTCCTTATTACAGAAGGGATTGAAGAGCATCCATCTATGTCTGCTAGTATCATATCCATGCCAAACATATCACATAATCCTGCTGATGTTTGAATTTAGCCAAATCCTCAGCAATAAAGGAAAAGAAAGTGATGACAAAGATGAAATTACTATGGATGTTGATGGAGAAGACCAAAGTGGTGAAGGAAAACAACTGAAAGATGATGAGTAAACAAGCCAAGCCTGCCCATGTTTTATATACCAATGCAAAATACCTTGTATTTTATAACTTTTGTTCTTGCTTGTTCTTCCTTTTCTTTTTTCCTTTGAAGTTGGAGTTTGTTCTGGAAGGAACTGACTTGTTAAGTCTGACTACAAAGGCAAATCCATGGGCTTCAATTGTTACATTGTCCCTTTAATGGCTTGGCCCTAGCACAATAATGCTAATGATGTATTTGTATATCCAAAAAGAAATCAAGACATCTGAGTAAAAAATAAAAATAAATAAAATGATTGCTTCTAGGACAAATCTTCATTGTAAAGTATGATTTTGATCCATGCATCTTTCTTGTTGCATTGTATTCTTGGTTTCTCTAAGTGTAGAATCAAAGTTTGCATCAACCAACATCAACAGAAAGCTTGGGGTAGAACAAGTCCCTAGCATCTGTAAATCTGGACCTGGCTATAAAACACAAAAGATCTTTTGAAAGACTATAATATATGCACCATTCCCCTTAGTATGACTGTAGTAACAAAAACAAAAAGACTACTGAATCCCTTTTTTTTGTGATGTGTCTGGGTGAATTGTGACAGTGGCAAGACTTGATATTAAATAGGCAGGTCTACTACAGGCTAAATTAGATTCAGGTGCTGTATGTTGGAGCAGTAAATTGCAATCTGTTGTTACACTGTCATCTATGGAAGCAGAGTATGTATCAGCCACTGCAGCAGGGAAGGAAATCTGTTGGATTCAGAATCTGTTGAATGAATTAGGACATAAACCACTTGTCCCAACAAAACTTTATATTGATAACCAGTCAGCAATATCTGTTGCAAAGAACCCTGAGCATCATGGTGGAATGAAATTCTGGATCTATGTTTTTACTGGTTAAGAGACAGGGTGGAACACAATATAATGGCTTTTATACACCTGCAAACTGATGACATGCTGGCTGATCTACTCACTAAGCCCTTGTCAAAAGCTAAAGTGGAGAAGTTTAGGTCTTTAATGGGCCTAAGACATTGAATAGAATCATAGATAATCAATTACATTATAGAGTCACATCTAATTAGAGACCCTGGTAGTCTATATTAATATCTAGGATAGACTGCATATGTGGCTGTATCTTTAGCTATTGATCCACATCTAACTAGAGACCCTGGTAATCTATAAGTACTAGAGTGTAGCTGTGGTTGTATCTTTAGTGTAGTTGATGACTCCCCCTTGTTGAAAATGTCTGAAAGATGTACTTCATTAGGGGATTGTTAAATGAGAGTAATGAAGGACATACATTCTCTTAGCTAAACAGATTCCCTTCTCCTATGTGAACCCTCTCTCTGGTAGGGAGTGTAAAAGGTGGGGTAAGAGCATTGATGCTGAACTGGGTGTTGCTTTTCATGGGGAAGTGCTTGCATTTCCACCAAGTTAGCCAACAAACACTGCCATTGAATCACCTACAATTGTTTTTGCTTAGATTTAAAAGTGGGGCATCAAGGTGGTGAGTTCACTCTCTTGACTCCTGGCATCTTCTTTGGTGTGGGAGCAGCTGAGACCCTGTTCACTGCATTTGACTGGTTCTGAACAGACAGTATTTAATCACATGCAAAGCAGTAAGCACATCAGTAAAGTTGCTGAACACAGTTGTAGTAGGTCATGCTGTAGTTTTCATTGTGAGAGACTGACACCTCTCAGATAGCTTAAAGAAGAAGTTGCAGATATTATTTACTTTACAAGAACTGTACAAACCTGAGGAAAGACATGCCTTTTCCAAAGCATGTATTGTTCAGCAAAGCATGTATTGTTCAGCAGAGCCTTTCTGTTGTGTTCTTGTAAAAACAAAATTGATATTATTGAGCCTCACATCACCCAAAAGAAGCATGGGACACACTTTAAAGAGGCTTCTATCAAGAGATCAGACAGTGGAAGCAGCAGAAATTCATGTGATGTGTCTGGGTGCATTGTGACAGTGGCAGGACTTAATATTAAATAACATTATATCTCCAGATAACTCACAGGACTGATCTAATTGGTGATGTCATCCCAAATCAGGGAAAACATGGCTTAATGTGGTAGTTCCCACATGGCCATCTATTGTGGTTGGAGTCCTTTTGGCCTTTGCTCATATGGTTGGGGACTGGCATTGTTCCCCTGAGCACTCAATGCAGCTGTAGAGATGACACTAAAGTGTCATGCCATATAGCTGTCCATGTGGTATTTAAGCTCTGTAAGAAACAGAACTGAGTACTCAGGTGTACCCTTACAATGACTCTTTGAATGAAGAGGCAATTATACACATACTTTTGGTATCATGCTTTTGTTGTCTTGCAAATTGCAAAACAATTGTGCTGAATACAGAATAAAAAAAGGAGCTCCTCAAAGCTGGGCTGAGTTGGGTAATGGGGCACTGTACAGCCCCCATCTGAGGGTATAGGCCTTTTGATAAGTGGCTCCAAAGAAGCAGAAAGGGCAGGATGCCCTTTGAATGGTTATTGAGTAGTATCAGACTCTAGTCTTCAGTTAGGGTCCTCTTGCTGGTGAGTGAAAAGGCTCTGGCCAGAAGCAAGTCACACTCTCAAGGGGGCATGTACAATGCACTCTATGCTGTCTATATACATCCAAAGCCATGTATTTTACCTTATTTGCATCATAGAACAATAATTCCATTAATTGTAGAGAGACTTAGATACCATAAATTATAGACACTCAAAAATGTGATATAGTAGACACTAGTTTTCATGCCTCTAGCATATTTTGATGTATCTAGATCATAGAGTCCAGATATCCTTACATGTCCTAGAGTAGTACACTACACTAGTAAGGTATTAAGCTGATTATTGCAAATCAAACAAAGTATTATTATCAAACCTTTGTGACTCCACTTCATCTCAGCCTAGAGGCAGTAATGGAAATGGGAACAACTGATCTGGGGATGAAAAATTATAATTGATGTGAATACAGACATGAAAGCAGCACCTGAAGGTTTGGCAGCAAGGCATATTTTACAATTTCTCTTTTCTTTTGGTTTACCTTTTTATTTTATTTGGTTTTGCACTTATTAGATTTTATGTGACCATGCAATGGACAATAAATATGATTGAAAATGAGCACTGCTAGTAATAATGATAACAAAATTAGCATAACATGAAAAATAAACATCTCTATTAAGAATGATATCAGCATTAGATCATGATATAAATTGTATTTGAGCTGATCATTTCACAGGAAAGGCTGTGCTACCTGTTTGATGAGATTTCTTACAACTACACTACATGGCCTATCAGGCTGTGCAGCATGTTTGGCAGTATTCAGGATAGCCTTCTTACTCATAAAAGAGGGTCCTGCTCTTGCTTGAATGATCAGGTGGATCATTGATAACTAAGTATTGGAAGTTATTTGAGCTCTGATACTCTGCTTGCCAACTCATGAATCAGATTGCCAACATCAATGCATTAATCTCTATAATTGGTTATGGCTGTACTTCCTTCAACCTACTCTTACAATATCTAAAATCTTGAATAGGCAGCTTTCAGAGGCCTATATAGGGTCATTGATAAGGTCACTTCTTGCTTAAGTACAGCAATATACATGCTTCAGAGTGCTCAATAGGGTTCTGGATCAGAGCCAGAGTTCAGAGCCAGGCTAGAAAGGGGAGAGAGGAGACTTTCTACTTCTGCATCTGTGACAGCAGTGTATGATAAAGGAAACCCAGAGGTTTAAGCTTCCTGCATGGGCCTGATCTTAGAGTATAGAAAGTTAGAACTCTTCTGCTCCTCATGTTGACACTCCTTCTTTAGACCTGAGTATGGCAAAGATTGACACAAACACCTGGCTCATCCTATCAGGGTCTAGCATAAACTGGAGATGGGCCTTTTTCAGTTGAAACCACTTCTCTGCAACTTAAACTCCTTTCAAAGACCCTCCTGTTAGAGTGCAGGAGGATAGTCCAGAGGCAAGTCCAAAGCAACTGGGAGTGCACATGAAAGGTGAGATTATGAGCAGAGATGGAGTTTCTATTGAATGAGCTATTTTGAGACTGCCCAGGTTGAGGGGGCAGTGCTTGGATCTGTGTGAGATGGAAATATCCTCATCTCTAGTGGCAAACCCAGAAGAAAAACAAAGACATGAGCTTGCACAGCACTTCTGCAGCTGCAGACAAGACAAATTCAAGGCAATGAGCTGGGGGTGCCAACCCGTCCCCTTGAGCCTTTTATTAGAGAAGGTGAAACCCTGTCCATCAGCAAGCTAATACATCTTTGATTAGCTGGGGACCAGCATCTCTAGATTGAAGCACTTCAAACAGTGGTCATAGTTCCTCTTAAAGACTGTCAAGCTCTTTTTGAAACATTGTTGGGGTTCCAGGCCAGCCATTGAGGCTCACCCTCTCAATTGCTCTAAATAGAAAAGAGAAAGGGTGGTAAAGAAAAAGCAGTCAATATCAGCATTGACATTCTTGAAAGGGGGAGGGGATAAGAGGACTCATGCCAAAGCTCATGCATCTGGTAATTTAGGTCTACATCATGCTCTCATTTTTGTATGCTCAAGCTATGTAAAATGCAAAGACACCCATTGTACTCAAATGGCTGGAAGTTGTGTGTCACTCTTAATACATGGCTGAGTTGCAAAATGTCAGGACAGGCCCTGGCACAATGAGCAACCTGACTTTGGAGACATCCAAACACTTGGTTCCCTGCAGAGATAGTTGGATGTGTAATTTGAGGAATTCAGATGCATATATGGAGATATATAAAGCTAGCTTGGTGACAAAGGGATTTATTTAGAAAGCTTGTGTTGACTTTCCTCAGGTTTTCTATCCCACTTTTAGAGCAGCCACTATTAGATCTATTCTTACCCTGGCTGCCATTCATGTCTGTAAACTCAACAAGTCTATATATGGACTGAGGCAGTGTTCTCCAAAGAGGCTTGCTGATCCTGCCCAAGTATCTTCATATGTGCTTCAGAGAAACAGCTTGCAAAATGAAATACTGGTAGAGCAACCAAACCAGAGCACTGCTGCTATCTGAAAATCTGAGATTTAAGGTGTTGGCCAAGGATAAATATGGTGGCAAGGCCTATCTTGCTACAAACAACATTTTTGAGGTTCAACACCCACTGCTCTGGGTCCAAAACTGGCTGGACTGCTTAGACAAACAAAGATATGTAGAAGCCACAAGTGTATGTTATTTTCCCAGCCCTTTAAGGCTGCACTCTAATCTAGCCTGCAGAAAGAAGCTCAGATTCTTCTCTGTATGCTGGAGGAGGAGACCTGGGCCCATTTTTTTTATACTGCTGGCAAGTATAGCCTTCTTCAGAAAGTCAAGGAATCAGAAGCATCGCACTATATTAGCATACAAAGAGGCGGTTACAGCTTTTGAGCTATACCTTTTGACTTCACATTTCAAGTCCTGTTTTGGGAACAAGAGCACTTGCGGTTTGTAAGTGAAGTCAACTCTAAACCTTGTAGTTTACTGCTGACAGGGGAGGGTTAGTCTTCTACCTTGCTGAAGGTGGTCAGAGTGAAAATATCCTGGCCATTACAGCCTGACAGATGCTTTTTCTTCAAATCAACTTCAAGAACATTGACTATAAATACTTGTGCTAGTGAATGTTTTATTATAAGCACCCTCAACTGCCCCTTTGAGTATTGTGCCATCACTCCTCTGGGTGACTTTGATCCTTGTCAGAGTAGACACTCCATTCTCTGGAAGCCCTACATAGCTATCAAGGTTTGTTCTAGTTCCACCATTTTGGTCTCCTTTGCCACCATCACCCACCCAAAAAGGGAATGGCACTGTTGTAAAGTTGATAACCTCTCCCCAAGGTGATTGGCTCCAACTGTGAAGTGAACACAACAGATATTGTATGTAGCTGAAGCCTACTATACAATATGCTATCCATTCAAGTGGGAAGCTTGTTGTCATCAAGCTGCAATTATCCAAAAACTCAATAATTTAGAGTCCTCCAAAAACCACACCATCCCTTTAGTTCTTGAGCTGACAGTTGGACTCCAAATATCCATTGTTCTCCCACATGTACAGCTTCTCCCCCTTGACTTTATCAACAAAGAGATCAGAAAGAATTCCATCTATCTCATGCATCAGTTCATGGATGGCATCAAATTCCTTCGCAACCATTGGATTTGCCATTTAGATTTGAAACCCAACAACCTCATTGTCTACTTTCTGAACAACAATTGGTAGATTTGGATCATTGATTTCAGCCTGTCCAAAGAGAAGCACTTAGTCTATGGTTAGCCCCTTATAATGCTACTGCTTAAGAAAATGTGGTAAAATTGAAGATAACCAATGATGCCTCTATATTCTAGGGGTTCTGTCAAACAGGCTGACTTCCAATCCCCAATATTGATGAAGATGTTGGAAAACTGAAGTCCAACAATACCACTTTTCTATAACAGTCCACTCCCACTATTAAACACCAACAACTTTTGAAAGACTAGCTAGCACTAACAATTCCTCTCACTGTTTAGTTCTAGAATAAGATGAAAAAACAATTTCTCTTACTGATTAGTTCTAGAATAAAATAAAAAGAAATGAACTTCTTAAAGGAAGCATTGTGGAACCTCAGGCTTGTATAATTGGTCTATTTATATTGTTCACTCACCTGTGTGATTTTGCTTCATTTTCAGGTTGTCTGTGAGACTGCAATTATAGGCTGGCAGCCTTCAATGGCTATGCATGTCACTTCTTTCCATTTCATGTCAAGATCCTCTTTAAGATGCTCAATGAGCCAGGCTAGGGTTTTGCAGCCCCCAAACCCATGATTACAATGCATTTTTAGCACAAGCATATAAACTGCTCAAACCCTTTGTGCCACAACATCAACAAGCCAAACACCTTGCTCTTTCCAAGTGAAATATATGTTTGTCTTTTGAAAAAAAGCCCCACCAATCAGCCTATAGAGTAAATTTGTGCAGAAACTAGAACTTAATGTAATCCATGCATGAACAGTCAGCTATGCTCTAATTTATTCAAATCAGGCTGCAAAATCATTATATTTGATGGAAGATGGAAGTTTATAGAACACATGTATACTAAGAAACATAAAGACTGATTAACTACTGACTAACTGCTGACTGAGCACCTTGCCATTGTCATTTTTTCTAGTTAACTGTGCTCCTGTGAGAATGTTGAGTACCTGGGCCATTCCAAAACTGGGAAATGCAACTTCACCCCCTCTCTTGTACTGGTAATTGTATGAAGTGGAGGAGATATTAAAGTAACTCAGCTCATATACTGCATTATTATTTTTCTATTGCTTGTAACTTACATGGTCAGTCAGGGAAGGCCAGGCAGCCAACTGCTGACATGAAAGGGAGCCATGAAACAAAGGGTTTAGTTGCTTTTGACATCCATTACCAAGAGAGTTTCTGAGCCAACATGTTGGACCTGCAGGGAGCAATCTAGATGTCAGTGCCAGATCAGTCAGTCATTGTGACAATACAGGTGCAAGGGCCAGATAGCGGATCTGGGGATGAGAAGGCTGAACAACAACCTGGGATTATGGCTACATGATGACTTGCTGTTTTCTGGCTCATGACTGATTATCCCTAGAGCAGGTGGTTGTAGAAAGAGTCTATTCTAGAGTGCACATGACCTTCTGAGACACCTCCATTAGAAGTCTAGTAGCATGTCCAGCTCCCTCCCATCCTATGCAGCCCTACATCCCACCTCCAAACCTTTTTGTCTGCTTGACCCACTTCTTGTCAGCCCCTTCTCCTTCCATTTTATTGCCATTTGACCTATATATATATATTATCTTTGGCTCATCTGATAACCAAACTATCTTCCAGTCCTCTAAAGTCCACTTCAAATGTCTCTTTGCAAATTCCAACCTAGCTCTAGTATGCCTTTTTTCCAATGCTGGTATCTTCACGTTTCTTCTAGCCCTCCATCCAGTGTTCTTCAACTCCCTGCATACAGTCTGAGGTGAGACTAGCATGTTTGTGACATTTTGACAGTCTCTGGCAGCCTGAACAGTTGTGGTAATCTTGCCCATGTATATCTGCAGCTTGACAAAGTCAATGTTGGCAGGCAAGAGCTTGAGTTTATGCCCCTCTGATGACTTTGAAAGGTATGGTCAATGCCTGGCATGTATTCTGCTAGTGTTGTAAGGCCTACATGAGTATCTTTATTGATACAAGCAAAAGAAGGACAATTCAATGACTCTAAATCTCTAGATTGAATCAATTACTAGGGGAGCACTTAATGAGACACAAATTCACTAATAACTAAACCCAAAAACAAACACTCTCAGCTGGAACAGGCACCCTTGAGCTATTTAAAAGAGCCAAGGCAACTTCCATCCACAACATGTATCTCTAAATATTGCCATTGGTCAGAATGTACTAATATATAGAGAAGCAATACTTTGGATTTGGACTGGTGGGTAAACTATATGGCAAGAAGATGTTCCTCAGATCTATTGAGGTAGATGCTTAATGCTGGTATGACTGGCTCAGAATTGCCATTCTAGTGCATTAGATTGATAGCACATCATAATACTTTATTTTCCAGAGCAATCTCATACCAGTGCTTGCATATGAACAGTAAAGTTCATAGAGGATTACAAATTGTCAACCTATTCCAATAGAATGGTCTGCCAAAGTGGAATGGTGTACAGTGAGAGAAAATATCTGCAATGATCTTGACTGGGAGTTGCTCCATGCTTGAACAATGAGGATGTTGCTGGATAAGCCTGCATTAGTCACTGTATGAGTCTTGTTATAAGCTTCTTGAGCACATGCACTTATGGTGGATAATTGAAAATAATGGGTATATGGGTCTGAGTGTTGCTGCCTTTCATATATAATAGTGGAGTGCTGTGAAGGTGTCCAAAAGTAGAAACCATTCAGAATAATAAGTATATTTTGAACTATAGTCAATGATGCATTTGGAGGTTTCTTGTCACCATCTTATATTTCTATTTCAAGGGGATTGAGGTTATACTTGACCAGCTTCTTATCATGCTTGCTTTGGCCTGCATTGGCCTCACAAGAAATCTGCATCCATGGCTTGATGTAAATGGCTTTGATAGATTTTGATTACAAACCTGAAAATCAAAGATTTCCAATTATGACAATGTTCACTGGAAGGTTTATATAGTGGAAAAGAGAGCTGCATGCTTTCTGTTCAGTATGCCCTAAGTGGAGTACTGTATACAATTTCAACTCCAATTCTTTGGTGGTACTCTTTGTCCTAGAACTCTTCACTTGGAAAGAGCAAGATATCTAACTTGCTGATGTTGTAGCACCCAGAATAGAATTTCTATATGATGAAAGGACCTGGCAATTTGCTTCAAGTTTGTTACTGTTGCCCTCTGACCAATGACTTTGTTAATGTGAATGCTATTAGTAATAGAAAATCATTGTCACAGACAGGATGTGCAAACCAAAGACTCTATGGAGCATTGTTTTCCAAGCCACTCAAAACCCAGAGTGTTTGAATGCACTGCCTCATAGTGCATCCAAGGTAATCCCACCAACTAGAATCCAGTTCCTTGTGGAGAATGAAAATACTTTTATTGGCACACCAAAAAATGGTCAGAGTACCCTTTGAAATAACTCAACATTTAGTCTGACCTCCACCCATTTATTTATTCAGCTTTTATCATGTCTAACACTTGCATAAGTGCCAGTGGTGATTGCTTATCAGCTCACATTACAGAACTGGACAAAAAGAGCAAGCTATGGCAATGAATCTTATAGTAACTTTGCCCCCCTGACCTTTACTCAGATGATAGTGCAACCTCCCAAGCAAATGCAGCTCTGACCTTCCCCACATCTCCAGCACCAGATTTTGGGGATAAACAAAGTGAGCAGAGGGTCTGATTCTCTTGTGGACAGGAATGCTAGTCTGGTGCATTGTGCTGTGCATATATAGCCAGCCTATTTCATGATTGTGCTCCTTTGATGGATCATCTATGTTGTTGCTATAGCTTGTTCAGTTATTGTGAGAAACTTGCAACTCAAACAATCAAGTGAGGATGTAGAATACTTAAAATCTAGTAGGCCCCCTACCAAGACTAGTCAGTTTAATGGGCCACTGCATGTACATTCAACCAATTTAAGATGGTTTGGTTTTTGAGCCATGTTATAGTCAATACCATATTTCAAATGAAAAGCTTAGTGTTGGTAGGGGACTCACTAGTGATTAAAGTGCTCCACATAACCAAGTATCTTCAAAACTTTCAGACTCCATTGCATCTTATTTGAAAATAGCAGACTATACTATAGTGACTGTAGTCCTCTTAGTCATTTCTTCTTAGCAGTTGATATTTCAAACTTGTTAATAAATAGCTAGGTTCTGGGGATTGCTGTTCATATATTGGGATTGCTATTCATATATGTAAAAATTGGGCATCTTGCTAGCAAAATACTCTTATTCACACAGGTTTCATAGTTATTGTTGACTTGACATTAATCAATCATAATTGCCAAATTAAGCAGATTGTATAACTTCATTTACTGCTAACTTTCAAATTGGGTAACACCTGCACATTGCCACTATAGCATTGTTTGTGCCTTAAAATCAGCATAGAGCTAATTTAAGTCTGGAAAGGCCCTGTGGCACCCCAAATAAAGACTGAAGTCAAAACAAAGCAATTGTGTGATTTGAAAAGGAAATCTATGAAACCAGAACCCCTCAACATTTGAGACAAGGACTTTTTAAACAGGAACAACATCATGACCAAGAAATACCCTATCTCTATTCCTATCTACAATGCCAACAGATCCTTCAATGAAGCCAGATCAATCATGGATTATATAGAACTGGAACACCTTATTAACAATCATTGGGAAAATCAGAAATTTTCATAGGACATGACTGGTTAAAACTCCACAATCCAAATTTCAACTGGAAAACCTCTATAATCAAATTCAGTCATTACCTGTTTGAATCTTTCCCTATCCAACTCCCCAACAATCCAGAGGAAGCAGAGGAAGAAACAGACCCTAAAGGTCTAGTGGAATTAGGAGAACACTTGCTTGCAGTTGACCTCCAAATAGAAGTCAATATATATGCATTCCAAACCATGTCATTGAATCTATGCTCTGAGGTTCTGATCTTGAACAATACAAGTGAGATCTAATCATGAAAACAAACAGAGGCAACTGTCAATATTATCTGCATGTCATCCCTTCTCTGAACTTCACTTGTGTGGATTAACAAAGATGCTAGACCTCATGTGTTGGAGACATAAGTCAGATGTTCCATATAGTTGAAGCAACTCAGTATATCATCAGCACCCTTAGACCAGACTGTATAAAAATTGCTGCCTTAGTGGCTTCTGACAAAGTGCACCTCAATTGAAATCTGTCATAGCCTTGGGTAGATAAATATACAGGCTGTTCTCTATATCAAAGGATTTGATGTGGTTGATTGCAAACCTATATCTAATACTAGCATTGTTACATTTTCTTGCTTATTCATCGGACTTCATCATCACAATTACCACCATTCTTCCATCTCATAAGCATATTTACCAATTTCCATTACATTACTCAGCTATGGACCCTTCCTATTAATATCGCCCAATCGCTTTCATATTTGTCATCATATTTCCTGGGCTTACACATAAACTTCCCATGATTACTAAAACCCTCCAATCCATGCACTCCCATTGGACACTAACTTTAAAATAGCTCTCATGTCATACCTATAAATACAACTACTGTATTAGGTAGAAAGACAGCCAATTCTAATGATTCTTATCTGGAATAAACCACTGAGCATAAGGCTGACGCTTGACGTACACCGCATTCTCTACTTGTGATTACTTGAACCAAGTCCTTCAGTGTTGAAGGCTGAATGTATATCTTTCTTACGTAAGGACCAACCGCCTTGTGTAACAAAAGAATTGGCTCTTTGATAGTCAACCTTCCAAGGTCCAGACCAACACAACAGCACCAAGGAAATCAGACAGGCCAAAACCCCTTGAATAC
>JABCKL010008544.1:0-15929 GCA_018851305.1 Calocybe cyanea
CTAATATGTTTGCCTGCATCAATTGGTCACCTGCTATAACCTGATATCCTGTCACAACCACTGATATACTCAAAGGCATTTTTCCAACATCATAACAAACTTCTATCTCTTTATACAAATATTTTTACCCAAGAAAGTTTCTAGAAAAAGACTGTCTGTTTCCCTAAAGAAAGATATAATGCAAAAAACCATGCTTTTTGACCTACAATCTGGACTTTTCCATATTCATCCTTGCTGAGAAAAAATATAGTGTCTTTCCATACACCTCCAAGAGTAAAAATATCTATATATAGATATAAATTTCATTGGGAGAATTACAGGAAATACACAGCAGGTTGCTGTCATTTTTACAGAGTAAAAGGTTATGTAGCATGTACTACAAATGGGTTAACATGTTTTCTTGCACCCTTTTCCAGCAGAAACATGATTGGGCACCAGCAGTGGTATGTGACAGTCAAGGCTGGTTCTAAGTTGGATCCTCATTTTCTCAAATATAGCCATGGTTGGATTAATCCTTCTCAACTTTAATACAAACGTAATACTGGATTATCCTCCCAACTTCTGTTCCTGCAAAAGTAATTAGAGCCTCGGTCTGGCTAAGTTGCCTGCAGGCGCTTTTCCTTTCAAAACAGCAGCAATCATTTTTGCAGCCGTATCCGGGAACTCCTGAACCAGCAAATGCCCCGCCTTAGGTATAATCTGCACGGACGCCATATTATGCCCATCCTTACCATCAAAAAAGCGGTCTCTGGTCGCATTGGTGTACATCTCAGGCCTTACACCAAAAATGCCGTGAACTTTGTATAGAGCACACAACTGAGGGTACAAATACCCCGAGAGTATGGGCACATAAGGAGCGCAAGCTTCCACTTCTTGATCAAGAGTACAATTAAGGGTGACTTCACTTGAGTCGGACGAAACTTCTCGAAAGCCATATTTCTAGGGACAGAGGCTTTGAATTCAGTATTCGTAAATCCTTTGTCATACTCTGGGGGAGTCTCACCATATAGCAGCTAAACATCCGTTCATCCCAAGTCATCCATGGCATGCGCTCACGGGCATACTTTGCGGCTTCATCGCGCGAGGGAAACGTGGCCTTCCTCGTCTTGACACCGCGTACGTTCATGATTCCACGAAGAATACGATCATCATCTTTTGTGACCGGAGGACAAATGAACACTGGCTCAAAGAGAATGACACCCTCAATCTTCACGGCTAGAAGTACCGCCTGGAAGATAGCAAGCATCCTTTGGAATGATGACGAAAAAAAGACAAATCAGTTCCACGATGAGTGTGAGTGAGCAAACGGCCGGATTACCATGCACATGTTCCAGTCGAGTGGCCGATCAAGACGACACGTTTTCCCTTGAGATGGCGAGATTCGAGGAGCTGACGCAAAGCGTCGGCATAGTCATTAAGTGCTGGAAGGCCTCGGCGTAAAACTGCCAACAGAAATGGTAAAGTATACATACTTGCAATGCGGTTGGACAAAATTTGAGCGTTCAAAATAGCGGAGTGTCCGTGATTCTGCCATTCGACCGCCCACACCTCATCGATGATACCATAGCATAGCTCGAATAGCTGCGAGATGATGATTTCCCACTGTTCCTTGTCTTTTTTTCGGAGAGTCACTATTAATTAAGCTTTAAAATTGAGTAGAAAGGGGAACATACGGTTGCTTGTACTATGGGAAAAGACAAGTGTAACACCTTGACCATCTGGGGCTCGATGTTCCGGGATGTAATGAGTCACGAGGGATTTCAAGCCAGAGACTTCCTGAACGAGCTCAATAGTGTGTGATTCGTAAGTCATGGAGGCTGATGAAGTGCTAAACCAGTGTCCAAAGCCATAGGAGAACAAAGAGATACCAATTTATGAAGGTGTCTTGATGCTGGGAGGTCTGGGACGGTCAGCTGCTACGCTGACGTGAAACTGATTTCTGTCTGGAGAACTTGTGATGATGAGTCCATTCTGTATCAAGAAGCGCGTACGGATGCAAAAGACCCCAGCATACATAACTTTAGACCATACAAGTTACCTGAATGGACAAGTGCAATGAGGGGTTGTCACATAGAATCCCGGTCACTTGAAATCTGTCTCCATTTGGAACCCCAGGTACTATAAATAGAGCAAACGTGACATGCGACAAGGGGGACCAGCTCATCATCATTCGCTGCGTTCTGTTTGTCACATACACAGCTATGGGAAACACAGAAGCTTCGGTGCGTGATTCGAAAACCTCTTCTGCCGACAAAAGTGTTCCCGGCAGTGATCGGACCCTCCTGTCCCATAACCATTCTGTTCTATCCACCAACCTGCCTCCCTAGATATGACAGAAGAAAACCCTCAGGGCTTTGAGGAAAAACCTTCTCCAGTACCCAAGCGCTCCCTGAGATTCTGGCTTGTGTTCTTCTCCTTATTCGTCTCTTTCTTCCTCGTCTGCTTAGAGGCCGTCAGTTGAATTCTTCATCTGTTTTCTCCCTCCATAAAACTTACGCCGTTCCAATAGACCGTTGTCTCAACGGCACTTCCTACCATTTCTGAAGATTTAGACATATCACAATTCGTTTGGATCGGATCTTGCTACGCTCTTGCAAATGCTGCAATCCTCCCTCTGTGTGGCGGACTCGCTCAGGTAAGATGAACGATTTCAGCCAGAAATACTCTGCAACTGTATGCAAGGCATTCGGTCAAAACCAGTCATGGTCAGGCCCTTAGTCTTCTTCATTGTTGGTTCCGCGGTCAGCAGAGCTACAAAGAGCCAAGCCGCATTGCTGGTCGGTCGAGGTATGAAGCATCCGCACGTTCTAATTCCAAATCTAAAGGCTTCAAAGTGCTCCAAGGAATGGGAGGAGGCGGTACTCTTGCCCTCTGTACTATAATCGTGTCTGATCTTGTGACACTCGCCGAACGTGGAGCGTTCAATGGAATTCTCGGATTGTAAGAAGACACCTTCACTCAGGGTTTTCCTATTGATCTCTAATTTCTTTGACAGTGCTTGGTGCTTATCGGGAGGTATCGGGCCTTTAGTAGGTGGCGCTCTGGCTCAGGACGGTCAATGGCGATGGATCTTCTGTGAGTTAAATGATACGAAGCTCCAATGGCAATAAGGATATACAATGCCTTTTCAGATATGAACATACCTATCGCTGCATTCTCGTTAGTTATGATCGTTGCCACCTTACAAGTTCAAACCCCTCCTGGCACGATGAGAGAGAAACTTGCCCGCATTGACTGGGGGTTTGTTGTCTCTATACCTTAATTTTCGTCAGCTAAAACTCCCGTAGTGGTAACCTCGTGATTGTTGCTAGTACGGCTGCGTCTTGTATCGGGCTGACGTGGGGCGGTATCCAGTTTCCCTGGAGCTCAGCACGAGTTCTAGTTCCCCTAATCCTTGGCATCGTCGGCATAGGATTTTTCTTTTTATATGAAACCTTTATCCCAAAGAATCCTTTGGTGAGTTCACGTGCATTCAGACGAGATTATAGTCATGGCTGCTCTCAGATCCCTCACCACATTATCGCAAATAGGACGAGTGTCAGCGGGTACAGCACTGCTCGTGCTCTCAAATTCTCGTACTTATTGAACATTTTAGATTTTTACAGACGTTCATTTTATCTGTGCCTCATCTAAGTCTTCTGTGTACGTGTTTGAAAGTTGATTTTCTGGTATCATGCTCATGGTCTCTAGATTATCTTCCGGTGTACTATCAGGCGTGCAAGGACGCCTCACCAAAGGCCTCAGGTGTCGATCTTTTTGGACTGGCCTTTAGTATTGCGCCAATCACCATGATCACTGGGTTTACCGTCAACAAATTCAAAATCTACCGCCCTCAACTAATTGCGGGATGGGGCATTCTGATAATAGGATCAGGCATCTTGACCCTCCTCACTGAAAATTCGTCTCGAGGTCTATCTATCGGCTTTCAGATTATCAATGGCTTGGGAATTGGACTTCTTTACATGAACTTGTACTTTCCTATTCTTGCACCTCTTCCCATCGACTCTAGCGCTCAAGCACTTGCGCTTTATAATTACCTTCGGGCAATCGCTCAGGCAAGAATACCTCAACATCCGCCCATTTTCAGTCCATCTAATCAGAAATATATAGACTTGGGGAGTCACCATCGGCGGAGCGGTGCTTCAGAACGAGCTCAAGCACCGTCTTCCACCCGAGTTCACTGCTCAATTTCCCCAAGGCGTGGAGATCGCATACGCAGTCATTCCGACCATTCGTAATCTAGAACCGACGCTGAAAGATCAAGTTCGAGCGGCTTTCGCTGGCGGTTTGGCAACACTGTGGAAAGTGCATATCGGTTTAGCAGCTGCTGGGCTGCTCTCCAGTTTCCTCATGCGAGGTCTACCACTACATACACAGCTTGACAAGAAATGGGAGCTTAGCGAGCAGCGTAAGAAGGATGAGAGCTCTTTGAGGCATAACTCGGATTAGCAGCTCCCAGCATCGCAGACCGTTCTCGCTTCTCATTGGCTTTTCTTCACACGTGTAGAATAGCATTTTGAGTATGCTCTCGTTTTTTCAACATACCCCCTGAAATCCTATGCATCTTTTGATATGACAAGTCGACGTTTCCAATACAGCCATACAATAAGGGGCGATTCAAGAATGATTACAATATCTCGATGTGTCATCTTCGATTGAAGCTACTCGTTACGCTCCATTGAAGTCGGCGAGTACCTAAATATGCTATCTCAGTGATCATCAGACTCATTTTAGACCAACCTTTTAGAAGGTAGCTGCTCCCGTGCTGTTTGAGCATCAGTCAGATGGGGAAATGGAGTCCAAAAGCCGAGTTCCTGCCTGAAACTTGTCAACAGAGAGCAGATATTTTCGTAGCCCCAGAATATCCGTCCGCTCCTACAGGTGTCGCCTTTGTGTGCCCATGACCAGTGTCTAAGCTTCTGTCTGATCTGATATCGTATGCACTCCTCAATGAAGGAAAGGCTTATATTGCTTCACGGATCTAACGGCGCGTAATATCTGCATTCTCATCGGAGGCTTGAGGCTTTTTGGGAAGATATGCTGCGATTGTTTCCACACTAAAATGGAGCCCTCAGTGTGATCATAGATGCATCGCATCTGTTTCATCTTCGGGTCTATACGCTTCCACAAGTACGCTCTTGCATCACCTGATGAAGATTTCCAACCTGTTTGCCTGACAGACAAAAGATTGTACTTCTTTTTAAGCCGGATATCGACCATAAGTTTACTCCTGTAGATACATTTGGCTTAAACATGCCTCTAATCACTGCACCCTCTACTATTGGACCAATTGTGGTAGGCTACGCAGTAGCAACATTTTTACATGGATTTTCTTGCTTTCAAGTGCGTTCTTTACTCTTTGCTTTCGAGAGCGAGCATCGTATTGGTCTAAATAACGTGCAAGATGCACACTTACTACTGTTCGTATCCCGACGACCCTCGAAAGATCAAAATGCTGGTTAGCGAAAAATTTTATCAGCACAGAAGATGGATGCTGACTTAAATTCTGTCTTAAAGGTTGCATTAGTTGGGTTAGCGCTTGTGTAGGCTAGAGTTATTGAGGGTACTCATTCCTGTTTGACAGGCTCATAGAAGCAGCGCATGAACTGGCAGTCACTCATGCATTATATTTCTTTGCGGTGACCAGTTTTGGCAATGCACACGTTCTGGACGTCTCACCGCCAGCAAGCTTTGATGCTCTAGTGCTTCTAAACGGGTTGGCCTCCCTGGTCGTATCTGTAAGAACTTAACCGTCGCCTTTTTGTCTTTACTTACGCTTCTTCTCAGGCATTTTTCATATCTAGGCTCTGGAGAGTAACCAACAGAATAATAGTCGCTGGAGTGCTCAGCGCACTGATCTTATGTCGAACTGTTGTCAGTGTAATCATAGGTGTTTACACCGCAGAAGCCCATTCCACAAGTGCAATCCTATTGCAGAGCAGAACATTAATCATTGTCTCGTGGGTGGCTGGTAAGTTTTTGACCCTGTGCGTACAGTTATTAGTCTGAGGCTATGAAAGGGGCCGCGGGAGATATCTTGCTTGCAATCGCCCTCTCGATTGATCTTTGGATTTGCAGACAAACAAATATCTATAGGACCGCCTCAGCAATCGATCGAATTATTATGTGGACCATTGGTAAGACCTTCTTCCTGGCTCAGCTGGGGGTGGAGTTCGCTAAAATCAGTTAAAGCTACTGGAATATTAACGAGGTTTGCTAACCAACCATAGCAGTATGCGAATGCTACTCATTTCACTTGCTAGTATGGCCGCGCTGCTTATGACGATTACTGTAAGTTTATCTCTCAGCTTCATAACAGCAGTTGTCTGATGTAAGAGTAGTTTGTCGTTTTCCCTCCTGAAAACCGTAAGTTGCACATTGTAACAACATTGTTCGCCTTGTGAAGTCAGAAACCATTGTTAGTGATATGGCTCGCTGTCTACATTCCTTTGTCTCGATGTGAGTATGCTTGTTTTGCTATGCGGTTCGTTGCTGATATGTCTCCCAGTTTTTGCACTGTCATTGTTGTCTTCGTGAGCTTATTTGTTTCATTCAGTCTTAGCTGTAGCGAATATAAAAAAGCTTGAATGCACGGGCAGGTCTTCGAAAGATGCAAGGCGGAGTTGTACACATGCCGGATGCTCTCGCATTCAAAAGGAGTCTCACCAATCAGCATCAAAGCAACAGTGTAAGTCTGTGGAACTACATTATCAGCGTCACATCTAGATCATATTACCTTTAGATCGAAGACGGTGTCGCGATTAACGTCAGGACAGAGACCGCGATCGTTCTCGACCTTTCCATTGAAGACAACAGCGACGGGTCTGAACATGCTGAAAGTTGTGCGCCCGTCGGGCAAGTCTAATATCATTGCTACATCATTCTATTTATGTTTCAGTGCTGTATTAACGGTCCTTCCTCGTACAATTATTGCGCTAACTATGCAGCGCGCGTCCGCCCAATACCGACTCATCGAGAAATCATTAATGTAGCTCACACTGCAACACCCGTCATTTCCACAAGCATGTGGTTTTGAAATCAGACATAGTTAATCTATAATCGGCGTGCCTTAGCCACGCGCGGCCTTCAGCGTTTTTTAGCTGAGTGGGCTGACCCTACGGCGGGGTCACAAAGTAATAAATATTTCGTAACGTACTGGCCGAGTTCCATAAATTCAGTAGAGCCCTATAAAACACATTCCGCGGGAGGCTAAACACACTCGCAGCATTCACAACCGATGGTTCATTACAATATATAGACAAACAGCTTTTAAAATCAGCTAGTGACCGAACGCGACCATAAGCCAGTTGAGGGGGCGTCGCCATGTTACAAACAACATCTCCTGTATGACATCCTAAGCCTTAGGAGCAGATGGCCGAGTCCTGACCCTATGAGCGTCGGTGAGTTCGGAGTAAGCCATGAGATTTTATCATACCGAACGCTTCATAGCCCACAGCGTCAACCCTAGCCATCGTCGGGAGTATGCGACGTCCATGTATGCAAACATGTACCTCCACCGACGCCTAAACATCTCCATTGTACGCTTGTCCTGAAGAGGCGGATGTCGCATCGCTAGTGAATGTGCGAGGTTATCCGTCCAATTCTCTTCAAGTCGCCTGATGAACACATCAAAACGCAGTATCAGCATAAAAAAAAGAGAAGTCCTCACCTTCCCCATTCGCGCAGGCAGCGCGGGTAATCTGCAGATATATCTCAGTTCACATCAAAAGAGAGGAAAGAAAACTCACGATCTGCGATATCTTTAACTTCGTCAACACAGAAGCGGCGCGGAACGTAGGTCTGGAAGTCATTGAGCAAGGAACTTGGGCTCGGACTGACACCATTCGGCCAGTGATACTTCCGTGTAAAATCGTTTCCCCTATATTCGGTACCATCAGGAGCCGATTAGAAGAATGGGGAGCCGACCTACTGATAAGGGGTATAACTCGTCTCAGGATAAGTCGTGGCAGTGAGGACCACAAACGCTCGGTGTTTTTTTAAAGCCCAATCAATCTTAGATAGATATGTTTTCATGTTCCGGACGCCGACAGCCTTCAAACGTTTGTGAGCAGACTGTCCAAAGTAAATGAGTAGGGACTCACTTCTAACATCTCTACGCTAATGCATGCATCAAAGGCGTTGCAAAAGCTCTCTGGCATGTGTCTATAGTCCATCAAATGAACCCTGACGAGATCGCTCACACCCGCCAAAGCAACGTTCTCCTTAGCACCCTCGTATTGCTCTATAGAAATAGTAATTGTGTCTACTGAACACCCAAGTCTAGCTGCCTATCATCCCCAGGTTAAACGGCATACGACAAAATGACACCGTTCCGGCTAAACTTACTGTAATAGCTAAAGCTCCCCAACCTGATCCAATTTCGAGCAGACGAGAGCCACGCGTTAATCTTGCTTTAGCGAGAAGGTATGCGATTTTCCGATTTTGGGCGGCCTCAAGGTCTCCGGACTGACGGCGTCCTTCGAGATCTCCACGGACACCACCTTCTTCTATATCCCAAAGAGGACAAGAGTATGTCATCTCGGCGCTTAGAAATGCCTGGGGAACAGAGTCAGAAGGCAGGGATATAATTGATTTGCAACGATAAGTCACCTTGTAGAAGTCGTTGGAAACGTTATAACCTGCAACCTGGTTTTTCCCAATGAAAATCATGTTTAGGAGTCATTGATTTCCACATGAGTTCAGAACGACGTACATTTTCCACTGACTTGGAGATTCCATGACGTAGGAAGTAAATTGTGAAAACATCGAAGGCTCTAAGTGCAAGGTAGAAAGGAGAGGCGAGCGTCCCAAGAGTGTGTACATTATCCAGGTAAAGCTGAACACCATTAACGGGTTTGTGGACGAAAGCAGTTGATATTGCCTACGTTCAAAAGCGCCTTTAGATTTGGGGTGTTAAAATCTTCCGCCATATAAGCCTCCGAAACTAAAGATACCGTCAGTAGCAGTCCTATTGAACGGCGATGTGCTTACAGCCTATATCGTAAGAGAGGAAAACCCGGAGCCAGAAAGAGCTATCCAGGACCACGAGTTCCGCCGTGGCATTATTATCTCGACTGCTGGTACAAGGATCTCCAATGATGATTTGACTTGAATCAACATCGGTAATGAACAACTGGCCTCTGGTAATGCCACTTCTCAGCGCCGAAATTATCTGTTGTCGAGCTTTTTGATATGTCAGAACACACTGAAACGGATGATGTATAACGAACCCATACCGATGGACAAGAGATACTCGCTGAGAATAGATGGTAACCAGTTTCGTAGACTGAAAGCAGGTTTGGGAGTGATGGTAGCATATTCAGCGGAGTGAGTGATGTTCTTCATTTTTGTTTCCAGATCTTCGAGAATGAAAAGCGTTGCTGTGTTGCAAGACAAATAGACTGCGTATAATAGCGTACTACGTCAAGGGGCGGTGTGTCTGGTTCCGCCACTCGGTTGTGCATCATATTGGTACTTGAGTGGGATCATGCCGTTGTTATAGATAAAAACAACAAGCAGCTCGCATCTGTTGACGGCGCCCATACGGCAATTGCTGTGATCATTATTTTGGGGTGTGTCCAGAGTTTTCCGTTTTGAGGCAGGAATCCCATCGAGATCAGGTTAATTGAAGGTCAGCGTATGGGTGTGAGAACCAAGGTAGAACATCAGGAAACAGGTGTGTGAGAACGACGAAAAGGGGTATTTGGGGGGATGAAGTTGCGTTGATACGGAACATTGCGCTGTGCCATTCGAGACGCAGTTCAAGCTTCAAAAACGTGGTGGCTGACGCGTATTCTTTCGCTCTAGTCAACGAGAACATGCCTCTCGACGTTGCAGCGTATACACTTAAGACTCGCTTTATCGATGCGTTCCTTTCAGCGGTGCTCAGCGGTCTGGTGAGTGTTTTGAACGGCCTATAGAGCGTGAGATGCGCTGCTGACATGAGCAAAAGACCCTGCATCTGCTTTTCAACAAACTTGAAAACAGCCATCTTTCGACCCTCAAGCGTCTGCTTGCTTTCCTGCCATTGCTTCCCTCATGGCTTTTTCTACCGCACTTTGTGCACTCGTGGGTTTCAGCAATAGCAGCCGGCTATTCTACGTCTTATCTCACGCTCATATGCTCCGTCATTCTCTATCGTCTGTCTCCATTACACCCCCTCTGGAAGTATCCAGGACCCCTCCTTGCAAAGTGCACAAAGTTCTGGGGCGTGTATCAGTCAAGTACTGGTAAGGTGCACGTCAACTTCCTCAAGTTACATCGCAGATATGGCCCTATCGTTCGAACCGGTAAGCCTGACAATGTGCTTACTCTTTGGACTACACAGTATACTGATGGGTTTCAAGGTCCCAATGAACTCTCTTTCTGCGATGTCGATGCGATTCAGCCCGTCTTAGGCCCAGGTGGAATGGGGAAGGGACCTAGTGAGCTTCTTTGTCTTGAGTAACGCGTTCGTTACCTCCAATGGCTCACAGTATGGGATGGACGTCGATCGCCTAAGAGTAAATACTTTGCGCTCATCGGTATTCGCGATACCGCGACACACCTTCGTCGCAGAAAGCCTTGGAATCAAGCACTCAACATCTCTAGTGTGAGGGACTATGAACCTATCCTTAGGAAGCGTCTTGACCAGCTGTGCGAGCATCTGTCGGTAAAGGGCAAGGAAGAGGTTGACTTGGCAGAGTGGATGTCCTTTTTCACGTCAGTCTGCTGTTTGTCACATTGCTACGCTGAATTCTGACCTCTTCCCAGGTACGATTTCATGGGCGATATGGCGTGAGTCCAGGGTAGTCAATCCCCCACAATCCTTCTGACGGCTTTCGTCCAGTTTTGGCGGTGGATTTGAACTGATGAGAGACGGTGACGTTGACGGTCTCTGGAAGCTCATGGAGGGCGGTGTAAGGTGTGCCTGAGTCCTGTCACTTCCTCCTAGGTATCCAGAATTTCAATCAACTTTAGGGTGCAAGCATATACACAACACATCCCTTGGGCATCACCTATTCTTTACGGACTTCCTGGCATGGGCAATGCAGCACAGAAACTGATCACATTCGTTATCACGATGTCGAAGAAACGCTCCAAGAAAGGAATGGCTGAGACAGGACAGGACCTTAGTTCTTATCTGGTAAAGCTCTCGTCTAACTTCCTTCCGATCCGCTCTGACTCATCGTCACTTAGCTTGACGAAGGGAGTCCCAATCCCCAGCCCCTGAACTTTGGCGAATACTCCTCAGATGCTTTCTTGGCTATTGTTGCGGGCTCAGACACTGCAGCTACCGTGCTGAGCTCAACGTTTTTCTATCTCCTCCAAGATAAATCCTACTTTGATAGGTCTGTATTTGCTCTTACTTCTAGTCCTCACCCCACTGAGCCTCGGCTAAGGCTCCGCCGAGAAATCGATGAGAACTTCCCTCCAAACGGAAGCACCGTTCCTGCGGACGACTCGTCCAGGCTCGTTAATATGAAATTACTCAATGCGGTGATGTACCTGTATTTCACAGTCTATCCGAGTTACCGCTCAAGTAACCTAATCCACAGTAACGAAGCCTTGCGTCTTCAACCACCAGTTCCCACTGGTCTGCAAAGGGCACCTGCTCTCGGGTCGGGCGGCAAGGTGATCAACTCTGTGTAAGTCCTTTTGTCGTCAGCTATGAAACCCCCATCAGACTCAATCCCGTAATAGATTCGTGCCAGAAAACACAGGGGTCTACGTTCCACCGTACGCTATGCAACGTGACGAGCTCTACTTTAGCCCCGACCCCGAACGCTTCTGGCCCGAACGCTGGATAACCGAAGATCCTACAGTCGTAACGAACCAGGCCGCTTTCATTCCGTACTCAGTTGGACCAATGAATTGTGCTGGCAAACAGCTCGCGCAGTTGGAACTTAGACTGGTCGTCGCTACGCTTGTGCAGAGATTTGATATGGAGCTACGGCCAGAGTGGAATACCGATCAGTGGGAGAAGAACCTTGAGGATTATTTTGTATTCAAGAAGGGGCCGTTACCTGTTCTCCTCAAGGCAAGGAGCAAGTAGTTGATGTACTCGTTATTCATTTCCCGCTTTCTTACCACTCAGACGTGTATGCATAAATCTCTGCTCTAGATGCTCGAATTGAGTTCAAATGATTTTTGGACGAGGCCTCAGGAACGGGGCCTCTACTGATACAACACTTTGATCTATCATTTTGGCTGTATAGCCTGACAACAGAGTAGTATTGTATATATGGCTTTTGTTGTAGAATTAGAATCACCAAATTTGTGAATAAATTTCATCAGTCTCTTTCATTTCAATGCAAGCAAGGCCAAAACAGCCTGACAAGAACTCAATCAGCATATTCTCCTTAACAGCCATGAACGACACTACAGACATAATTATAGTAATCAAAGCAAAATATTGGCCTTATTATGTGGCCCATGAAACCATGATACTCTTTTGACACAATAACATGAACTGACATAATTAACTGGATGGACTTTTACTTTACGTTATACTTATTTTCTCCATATGAAGTGGCCAGAAATAAAGCGGGCCCTATAGCGCCCCACAGTCTACTGTTCATTTACTAATCATGCCCTACAACATCAATCTTCTCAAAGTTGCATCCTCGCCGGATTTCTCACTATCGGCGCAGGATCCAAGCACGAATCGCAGAGGGGGCAACCTTTCCGCAGCATCCGAATATCTCCCGACCACCTAGGGTGTCACTATAGTGGTGGAGACTTTCGGAATTCTAAAAGTTTCCGTCTCGTAGTGTGAAGCTAATCCCAACTCTGAGTGAAATTCAGGCCCACTGAAAGACATCTCTAGTACCCGTCTACAAATCAGTTGCTGGATTATCTCGAGCTACCGATAAAAAGGCAGGATGTTCTTTGGCCGATCAACGTCCATACCACAGAGGGACCTCTAGCCCAAATGATCCAAAAACCCCGGGCTCGCAATATAGCATCTCCGCTGTCGTAAAGAACGGGAGATGACCACGGGTAGATTATGAAGATTTCTGGACATCTTGATAGTTGCTACTAAAACCTTTGTTGGCCGCTTCATCATACATCTTCGGCAAGGAGTCCTGACTCACGATGCATCGGGAGTTGTTGATCACCCTCATTCTCTTCTCTGGTTGGTCTGAAGAAGCTAGGGTCAACTGCATGCTTCTCTGATCCGTGATGAGCGAAATTATTACTTCCGGTGACAACTCAAACAACCGAATCTATTTGCATCCCTCTATCAGATAGTGTTTTCATGATGAGCCTGTCAGTTGAGTTACACGAAGGTGAGAAATGACCACTGTAGGATGAACTGTGCCAGCTGAAATTTGCCTTGCAGTGTCAGATTCTACGGCTAAGCCTTTGTGCACAATATGACTAGCGATCGAATATCAGACGTGCTAGCTACGAGACATACATGGAGACCAGTAGCTAATATACGGAAACTGTTATCATTCCGTAGGTCTAGGAAAGTTTCTGCTCGGTTTAAATATGGTAATGCTCCGAATTTCTGTAGAGGTACTCATGTTGCAGCTTGCTAACTCGCCCGATGTAGAGCAAGGGTCGACAAACAGAACTCTGAGTCTTCCGGAAGGACCTTAACCCGAAGCTGATCGCGAGAAATGTTTGACCGTCTACTGTTGCGGGGTCCTTGGGATATGAGTGGATATCGCTGATGGCCGAGGATCCTCCGTTAGATATGGCTTTCTAGGATCAACTGCCAGTTACAGTGCTCGAATGGGGTGTAGATGATCATGATCATCACGTTCTTGTTAATGTCTTTCTACTTCGTGAGTGCTTCTCTGAATGTCGTGGGCTTACATTCAAACTTGCGGCGATTTCTGTATGCTTTAGGTAATGTGTGCCGAAATAGCTCTGCAACGCTCCTTATAAGGTCTTCAAACACCCAAGCGCCCCAAATCGTCAACCGTTTTCTTCGTTGTTGTAGCAAGAATGGCCGACGTCGCTGCACTCGAGCAGGCTCTCATTAAATCGATGCCAAAAACGATGGGCCCATGTCTCGTTGGTTCTTACCTCTCTTCAGTGTATGTACTTCGCCCAATCGATTGATCTGCACCATTCATTGTTTGTTAGATTCTACGGTGTAACTCTCCTCCAAACCTATCAGTATTATACGCGTTATTATGGCCAAGACAAGGCATACCTTCCTATACTGGTAAGTTACTGAAAGCACCCAATCACTAATCCTCCCGATTGACCGACTCTGAAGGTTGCTGTACTGACGTGAGTCGCCCTGTTCTCCCGATCCTATAAAGCTGTCTCAACATCTAACGCACAAGTGTCCTCGACACCTTCGCCGTCATTTCTAACATGAATTCATTGTGGTTTTACCTGATCGGAAACTATGCCAAACCTCTCGCTATCCTCTCCATCGACTGGAGTTTAACGGTGCGTTTTTTCCCCTTTGATGAGCGTCTGGCAAAGTTTGAACCATCGTCAATTATTAGTTCTCGGTTGTTGCTACCGCCATCGTGGCTTTCCTCGTCCAGGGATTTTACGCCTATCGCGTTTACATATGTACGTGCGAACAAACACCCGGGTTTGATTACTGAGTAGTAACGCTACCGTAGTGGCTAACCGAAGGCCATGGGTTCCGGCCATCATAGTCAGTGCCTTCATTATAGCATTAGTCAGAGCCTAACGGGCTACAGCTCATATTCGCTTTTGCTTCGATGTTTTTGGCAATATGTAGGCTAATATTTCGCGTCGTCATAGAGCTCATCTCAAACCCCGCTGTAGACTATATGGCACTCCTTTTCAAGAATGGCTCGCTCTTCTACATTCCAACTGTTACGGTAAGAGATACTGTAACATTCCGGCCGATTAGTCATTGAACCTCTGGATTTCTTGTAGTTTTTATCCACAAGCTCCCTCGCTTGCTCCTTGGCTGCCGACACCCTCATCGCGACAAGTATTACGGCTCTTCTTCTCAAAGGCCGTACCCAAGGTCTCCGGCAGACCGATAAGATCATTCAGAAACTGGTTATTTATACCATCAATACTGGCGTTCTCACCACGTTGGTACTAACATATTTCTCTGAGACATCAGTTATGGAATTACTTTTTTTTTGCAGTGTATGCACTGCAGTCACGCTCGCCTTGGGGGAAGCAGTGGCTGACACATTCTACAACACAATGTTTTATTTCCCTCTCAGCAAGTGTTATGTCAACTCCATGCTGGCATTGTAAGTAGTTCTACTCGGTCATGACTATTAGTCTGAGATCCTGGTATAGCTTGAATACTCGGGAGTCTCTGAGAGGCGATGGAGAAATTATATCATATCAACTGGGCACCAAACTTGGATCATCAGGCGCTGCGACTCAATCGGGTACCATCCGACAGCCGCCTGCTAAAACGCTTGCAAGTCAATTCCATATCTATCTTTTGCCACCATCCTCATAACTGTTCTTTAGTTTGATATCTCTTCGCTACATCCTGGAGACGACATCGAAAGAGCGGGCAAACTAACTTCCAGGCGCATGTCACATGAATTTGCGGCTACAATGGGATCTGTTCAGGCGGAAACCTGATTTCCTAGCACAGTTCCAATCCGTTTCAATATTTGCTGAGGTTTGACTGTTTATTTGACCGTACACCGACACAACACTATGTGCACACTTCGTATGCTGCGAAAAGTCCTACTCTTATTCATTGTAAATTGATAGTATTTATTCCATTGTGGTGATTGTATAGTGTGCCAGGTGCCGTCATGGGATATATCCCTTGTGCTAGTGGATCATCGCATTGCGTGGCATATCCGAGATCTCCAGGGCATTAGTTTCTGCAGATGGTTACCTATATTTGGGTGGTTGTCTGATTGGAACTGTTGACATCAGGAAAATTTGAAACTACTTATCTGTACTTTTCAGTTACTTTTCAGTGGAAAGTACCAAAAAGAACAAAAAGACATGTTTTTTTTTTT
>JABCKL010008545.1:0-15890 GCA_018851305.1 Calocybe cyanea
GATGCAAGACACTTCGAGTTAACTATACAACATATGATATTCAGCGCAACGGAGATACAATAAATCCATGGACTTACTCCGACGTCATGGTAAAATCTCCAGAAACAGGCCCCGGAGCACAGCCCTACTGGTATGCGCGCATCATCGGAATCTTTCATGCGATGGCGTCGTCTTCTCATCCCGGTATTGAGGGAAAATCGTTTGGACACATGGATTTTCTGTGGGTGCGGTGGTTTGGGATAGAGCCCGGCCGATATCACCACGGATACCAGAATGAAGAGGAGGGAGATGAGTTGATGGATGTGGATGGCGACGAGGAAGAGGAAGAGCCAACAGATCAAGGCACTGATGGTGGAAATGACAGCGACGACAGCGAAAACTCGGACGAGAGTGGATATGCCAGTTTCTAGTCACGCGTTCTATGTATGTGTAGATCCTAATCTTATCACCGCATTTGTAGAACCCGAGGTTCACAGTTCGTTCACAAAATAAAGACATGCATGGCTATATCTACTCCTGAATAAGCACGAATGTGGATTAATTTTGCACTGAACTTACACTGGCTAAAAAGTGGATTGTACTCTCTCAGTGACCTCACGGATACTAAACACAGCAGGAGATTGACTCACAGGAGTGCGCAAAATAGCTCTGAGCTGACATAGAACTCATAATGTGCGACAAATACATTATGCCCTTACACTGTAATTGTGAGTCAGATCTGATCGAACACATATTTCACAACGAGACACGATGGCTCACGACGCCGCACGAGTTTCGCCAAGGTTGCACCAAGCACATGAGGATTGGGAGGCTTCACGGGACTTTTCCCAATTTCCTGATGCACTTGTACAGTACGTACACATATGTCTTCGCCTTTGCGGCAGCCTAGTTGTTCCAGAAGCTGCTGACCCAACAATCCACCCATTTTAAAAAGGCGGCAGCCACCCGAACAAGAGCCTCGAAACAGAATGAGGCGCGGTGGCAGGGTGGCGCGAAGGAAGAGAGAGAGAGGGCTGCTAAAGTCAAGCAAACGGTTCAAAGGGAACTACATCTTCAGTGATTACATAGTTTTATCAGTCATAAACAGGTTTCAGTACTTCATCAATAACTGGAACCTGATGGCTTCGTCAACAATATCACCTAAACGGAACTTATTGTGGCTCTGAAAGCAAGACGACGGCCTTAGCGCATCAAACTAGCGTTGACGGGTAAACACAGATCAGGCAGAGCGAAGGACGAGATTCAAATTCCATAGTATTGCCCATGAGTAGGAGATGCAGATACCGCGGTACGAACAACCTTAGAAGCTTCTGATCAACTTACAAGAATCCGTGCGGCATCGCAGACATGTCGTTCCAGTGGCAAGGTCAACCGGGCCTCCATCATTGAATACGAGTCCCGGAAAGGAAGTGAAAATCATTCTAGTGTATCTTCTTTTCACCCCGATTAAGACGACCTTGACGCACTGAAAAATCAAATTTCTGTGCCAACCACTCTTCTCGACCTTTCTTCTTCGGATAGTCGCTCCATCACCTTCAAAACCTCCTGATCCCAGTCAGTCCTGAAGCAGAGTATCGTCCCAATCACGGAACAATAAACGAATGATAGAGTGAGGCCAATCCATAATCCGTGGAGTCCCATATTCCATGTAAAAGCCAGCAGGTAGTCCTTTCACAGGTAATTCAGCTTTAGGGGCCAATGCTTGAATTTCGTCTTACCAATAATATAATATGCGCTACGAACGAGGCATTTATTCCGGTTCCATAGATAGCAATCCAGTGAGCTTACCTTAGGTTCAAAAGGCCGCCAATGAACTGAAAGATTCTCAGTTTCTCGCTTAGCTATATTTAGAGTGAATATCATACTCGCCTGTTTGCCTTTTGCTCTCAACACACCAGCGGTTACAGTGGAGTTACCTTCGACAACCTGAAAGAGCGCGATCAATGGAATGACGCTTGCGACAAGGCTTATGACCGCTAATGCAGTGGGAGTTGGTATGTCGAGACGGCAAGAGAGAACCTTCCAAAGGGTTACCTGGATCTCTGCTGCATAGCTTGGCCAATGGATAACGGCATAAAAATAGTATCATACTGTTTTCTATTGTCACCAATGTTAGAATAAGAGGTTGAATAGCATACCTGGTTATGAAAGCAGCACTCAGGGAGACCGCAAGCGACGTATTTGCGGCTATCTTTGCACGCCTTGCATCTTTCTCGCCGAGGAAGTTGCCAATACTAGAAGGTAAGCATCAGCTCAAGCCATTGAAACAGAGAATGAACCAGGAACTTTACCGAATTGGTGCAACACTGGCGATAGAGTATGAGACCTGATAGCATATTGAAGCTGTAGTAAAGATGATTGAATGAGATGCGAGGGCAACGGGCCCTATGCTATTCGCACGATTTGTAAGATTCAAGATGTTAGGATGGTTTTTGCACTCGCAAGGATGCAGCAAATCCAACTAACTCCCATGCCCACCATTCGGAAGCTAATTGTGCTGCATATTTATAGTATTCAGAAATTAAACATTGCCGGTTTGATGATGCGCTCACCTATGCCTGCGAGACTCAAACGCGTTAAGAGGCCAAGCTTGGTAAACATCTTTGTAGAAAGTGGATGCCATGCAGTTCTAGGTATGGAATACGCGCCATGCACTAATGAAGCTATAGACATAACGTAAGAAGATAGTACGAAAGCGATGGGAGCGCCAATGAAGCCTAATCGAATCGGTTCGGGACCCCACACTATGAAAGATGAGTACCAGAGAATATGCTGATGATAATGACAAACCGAGTGCGTAGTTCAAGATGATATTAAGTGGAGCCGCGATGCAAATGATACGTACTTGCATGAAGAAAAAGCCTGTCAGTGTGATGCAACATATGAGAAGCAACATTAGTTACAATATCTCGCTACACGAACCTTGAGACAGAAAGTAATGGCTTTCCGCCAAATATATGCTATCAATGTATGCCGGGAGAGTATAAATTTGCTTACCGGCTTATACGATTAAAGGCAAGTGCTATAAAATCGGGTAAGTCTGCATGATCTACTCCAGGTTTTCAAACACAAACCTGGCAAGCTTAAAGTCAACCAACGCAGGTAGATGGCAGCCAGATGAGCGACCTCGGGATCCTGTTTTAGAGCCAGCAGGATTGATTCCGCTTTGACCCAGATCAAAAATATCGGCTGCCGAGAGCAAAGCTCAGTTCGTATAGAAATATAATTAGCAGTGATGAATACCAGCAACGCAAATGCGGTAATAACAGCTGAACACAAGGTAATCACGTTAGTACAGGAGTATCGACTGGCTGGGCTAGGAGCTTACTCATACGCTGTACCCAGAGGCCGACGAGTTGAGGGTGAGGAGAGGTATACGCTGAGGGAAGTAAGGTATCAAGACTACTCAGCAGCCCCCGTAAGACACTGAGACAGGTGGCATTCACGGTCATGATGGCCAAACCAAAAGCAGCAAGCATGACAGTGGACAAGGGGCCAATGAATATTACAGGAACCAATGTCATACTAGTTTCTAGGATTTGTGAGCTAGAATGACAAAACAGTGTTCTGATAAGTTGTATCAAGGCGACAGGTGAATAAAAGGACGAACCAGACAACAGGTAATGTGTACCATATAATTGTAGAAAACTCCTCGCAGAATATAGCCAAAGTTGTATCCCCTTCTTCTTTTCGGATGTGCAAGTCATCTCCATGTTCACTAGACAGTAACGGCGTTGACTCTATTGCGTGTTGCGTACTGGTTTGAAAAATGGGATCTGGGGATATCAACATAGCCAACGAGCCGTAGGTGAACAGCGAAAGAGCCACCCCAGCCGCCTTGCCTGGGCTTCTGAAAGCATGCATGCATGTCAATCTGTGTTCTCAACTTCGGTAGTACCCGTATTGGTGCTGTAAGCTCCCAGGGTCAAGGTCTGCTGCCGCCGGGCGTTTTGAAGGGCGACGTTACGCTTCCGAGTCGAAGCTTCTATTCGTTTATAAATAGGTGTTAGGTTTACACTCGAAGCATTATTCAGTTGTAGGCTCACATATACTGATAAGCACCCTTCCCGTTTGGGCCTTCGAGCGCGGAACAGGAGCGGATCGGCTCCAACATGATCCGTTGGGTATCGAGAATAGACTTGATTGGGCTCTGCCGTCCGTACATCTTGCTATATTTGTTGCTGATCACACGGTCGTTCATTATATAAAATGCCCTCAAGATACGGATACTCGCCAGCAACTGGAATGTAGCGTAGAGGCTTGGGTACGGGCGGCATTGACGTGGAACCATAGATTCAGTTTGTGGACTCATTCCAGATGGAACATTTCTACTCGTAGCACACAGCCGATGAAACTATTTCAGACAAATTTGAGGCCTCTTACTCGTTTAGTCGGACACCTTATTCCATATCTGTAATGCTCAATGAGGACGAGAGAAGTAACTGAGGCCAAAATTTATGGTATTCACTTATCAAGTAAGCTGATTGACTGGAGTGATATATAGTAGCTCCTCGCGTTCAGTTGAGCCTGTCATCTCATGTGTTATTCCAATCAAGCTTAACCGCTTCAATCCTGTCTGCTTTATTCCGGAGCAACGACCAAGATACGTTCAAGTTGCCTATTAGTTTTCACCCAGCAGGATAGTGTACCGTAAAAAGAGGTGGAAAACGACTCCATTCGAGTAACATTGATTCCAGTTCGAACAAAAGACCGGCCTGCAAATGACGATTTGTCCGATTGTCTATAATTATTGGGCTATACCACGCCAGTTGTTGGGCGCCGCCATAAAGAAAGCTATCCACGTATTCTCATCACAACCTACATCTTACGTGAGCCTCAGCTTAAGCTGATGAGCGCAATGTACTCACATTTTTTATTGCATAACCCTCTTGTAGCACGGCAGCCGCATCTCGTGGGTGTAATTTCTTCAGATCCATGGCCCAGCAACACGAATTTGGTATGTGGTATAGGTTCCATGGCGCCTCAAGGACCCGTACTTATATGGTATATAGACCGACAAACATACCTGCTACGTCGTTTGACAAAATCGGCAGATGTCGGTGAACAGCATGTTTTCGACTTATGAGTGCTGGCTCTGATATTGACACTGGGCTCTCGCTCTTTAGGACGTGACTAGTCTCGAGGTCCACGGTCATCACTGTGGGCTGAGCATATATGTCGCCCCCTCGCCTTCTTTCCGCAAGAAGTAGACGGACAGCAAAGGTTTCAAAGCAATACGTTGTACACCTGATGTCGACCGCATAAGACCGAAAACTAAATCCGTGACGTCCTACAGTCGGTAAGCTTTCCAAGTTTTATTACTAGTTGCCTACCATGGAAGTTGAGACTGAAGCAACAATACAACCTAGTCGAATCTCTGTTTAGCCAGCTGCCGGAACATGTCCATGGTAGCCTGGATGAAATTCGGAAATTTTCAGCAATGCACATAACTTGGAAGAGGCGTAAAAATATACCTGCTCTTTCTGCTTCATTGCGCTAACTCTTTCTCGAGCCGCAGCTGCTTTCTCTTTCTCTCGCAGTTTCGTGCTTACATTTTGCAGGATCTCTCCTCGCCATCCTAAAATTCAGCATTTAAGATAAATGCGTCTCAAGCGTTTCTTCACGTCCAACCTCCTTTGGCCCTATCATATCCTCCACCCGCTTCTTCACCTCCGGCTTATATCGTTTCTGCTTGTACATCTATTCGTCCTCTTGCTATTCCGCCACCATTTCGCGTGAAAGTGCCAGACCTGAAGGAGAGGGCGAATTTGGCCCCTAAAAACAGCCCCTATTTGACCCAGAGCCTGTTTGTGAAGGAGGTTCAGGTTGATTCGTTACGGCGTTAATCTCTTCTTTTGCAACTCGAAGAGCTTCTTGTCCGCTCTCGTGATTTTCGACGCGAAAGACCATTTTTTGACTATATGCAGGCAATGTGGAGCTCTCGACACCAGCATATAGTAGTTGATAAGTAAAATCCTGCCAGTGACAACGGGCTGAAGGCAATAACTACTTGAAGGAAGTAAGGAAGAAGACGACCAGATTCAGTGTGAGCTCGGCTTACCAAGCAAGCGCCTGGCAGTAGCGAGCGCAGCACCTAAAACATCCCCTACATGTAGCAAAGAACATGAGGGGAGACCGGCGCGGATCCAAGAGAACTTCTTCCTGTGAGTATCCTTGACATGGTGGCACTATAGAAGGCACAGCAGGTGAGTCCAGCCCACCCAGATGATGCGAAATGCGAAGTAACGACGGCTGAGCATTTACTGGGCTCAACCAAAAATTGAGCAGGCTGGATCCCAAAAGGTATGGGCATCTCACTACGCTAGACTGGCGACCTTGGTCGCTTGTGTACGGACCGGTAGATAGGAGTTTAAAATCGACCTCATTGCGATCACGGGAAATCCCGATGCCCAAAAAGTGTAGCGTACTATAAAAGGCTAAAATTTTCGAGACGCGGAGACGTTACAGCACATGTCTTTTCTAAAAACTACATCTTGTTGTAACAATCCGCTTTGTGTGCTCCTGCCACGACGGACGTCATCTCATCGCGATATATGGATTCACCGATTTCTCTATGGCCCCAAAGACTTCGCTTTTCCCAGCATCACTAATGAACTTCCCTTACCAAATTGATGTGGCGCTTGCAATAGAACACGGTACTCAAGAAGATTTAGCAGATACAAGGGGAATCTGCTGGGACTCAAAGCAAAAGATTAGATATTGATCTTACAGTTTCAAGCAGGTAGCCGTAGGATGTCACATATCACGCAAGGAAATAGCAAACGAAGTCGCAAGGCTGCGGGCGTACTCTGTTTGTACCATTACTAGGTCAGGTTCCAGCACTGAATGCGCAAGAACAGAATAATATTTATGCCAGTACACCTTGTTACCCCGATCACCACGCCCTTAACACTCTGAAGAATCAAATTTCCGTGCCAGCCACCCTTCTCGACCTTTCCTCTTCAGATATTCGTTCCAAAACCTTCAATACCTCCTGGTTCCAGTCAGTCCGGAAGCATAGTATCGTCCCAATCGCGGAACAATAAACGACTGATAGATTGAGGCCAATCCATAATCCATGGAGTCCCATGTTCCATCTAAAAGCAAGCCAGAGTCCAATAGGAAGTCCTTTCAAAACGTAAGTCAGCATTTGGTTCAGGCTCGCATCGAGGAAATTCCACCTCACCGATGATATAATATGCACTGTGAATTGAGCGTTTGTTTTATCCTTATGGACGGTGACACGGTAAACTTACCTTAGGTTCAAAAGAGCGCCAATAAACTAAAAGTACTCTCAGTCTTGCGCAACTATATGCAAATGGGAGTATGATACTCACTTGCTTGCCCCTCGCTCTTAATATACCAGCAGTCGCTGCAGTGTTACCCAGACCGACCTGAAAGAGCGCAATCAAAGGAATGACGCTTGCAACAAGGCTAATGACCTCTAATGTAAGTTAGTACATCGAGATGGCAAGAGATGACTATCTTGACGATCACCTGAATCTCTGCTGAAAAGCTTTGCCCATGAATGGCGGCATAAGAGCAATATTGCACTGTTTTCTATTCTCATCGCTGGATTAACAATTACAAGTGATCAAATAACATGCCTGGTTATAACACAAGCACTGAGGGAGACCACAAGCGACGTATTTGCAGCTACCCGTGTGCGCTTTGCGTTTTTCTCCCCGAGCAAGTTGCCAATGCTATAAGATGAGCATCACTCCAGACCATCGAATATGTAGACTTGTATGAATCAAGAACCTTACCGAACTGATGCAGCACTGGAAATTGCATACGAAACCTGGTAGAATATAGCAGCCGTAGTAAAGATGATCGAGTGAGACGCGAGAGCGACGGGCCCCATGCTGTTCATTCGTTCTGAAAAAAAGAAAGCTATAATTAAATAGTGTGAGGCTCACAATGATGCGGCAAATCCGACTATCTCCCATGCCCACCACGCAGAAGCTAACTGTGCTGCACAGATATTATATTATTCCACAAGTGAAAATTTACCAATTTGATGCTGCGCTCACCCATGCCTGCAAGACCCAAGCGTGTTAAGAAGCCGAGATTAGTAAACATCTTTGTGGAAAGTGGATGCCATGCGGTTCTGGGTATGAGATATGCGCCATGCACCAATGAAGCTACAGATATAGCATAAGAGGATAGTCCAAAAGCGATAGGAGCGCCAATAAATCCCAGTCGAACCGGTTCCGGACCCAATACTATAGAAATGAGCACCAGAGGACGCGTTCATGGCGACAACAAACCGAGTGCGTAGTTCAAGAGGATATTGAGTGGGGCCGCGATACATACAATCCGGACTTGCACAAAGAAAAAGCCTGTCAGTGCGATAAAATATGAGCAACGACACGAGTTACGGTATTCCGCTACACGAACCTTGAGACTGAAAATAATGGCTTTCCACCAATGTACACTATCAAGAAATGCTGAGAAAGTCTGCATCTTGCTTACCGGCTTAAGCGATTAAAGGCAAGTGCTATAAATCAGTTGAATGTAAATGGTCTACTCCAGTTTCTAAAACACTAGCCTGGCAAGCTTAAGGACAACCAGCGCAAATATACTGAAACCAGATGAGCAACCTCAGGATCTTGTTTCAGAGCCAGCAATATGGGTTCCGCTTTGATCCACATTAAGAATATCGGCTACGGAGGGAAGGGATAAGTTCTTATCAAGGAAAATAATCGGCGACGATAATTACTAGCAACGTAAAGGCAACAACGACGGCTAAACATAGGATAAATCGGGTTGGCAAACAAGAATCGACCAGCAGAGCAGCGAGCTTACCCATGCGCTGCACCCAGAGGCCGACGAGCTGGGGGTGAGAAGATGTATATGCCGAGGGAAGCAAGGTATCAAGACTACTTGACAACCCCCGTAGGATACTGAGACAGGTGGCGTTCGCAATCACAGAAGCTAGACCCAAAGCAGCAAGCATGGCGGTGGACAAGTGGCCAATGGATATTACGGGGACAAAAGTCATACTCAATTCTAGGATCTGCGAGCTAGAACAACAAGAACGGGGTTCTGATAAGTCATGTTAATAAGGCAATGAAGGAATAGAGAGACGAACCTGACGATAGGTAAAGTATACTGTGTGATTATATAAAACTCCTCCCAGAACACAGTCAAAGTCATAACCTCATCCTCCGGTGTGTGAGAGTGGTCCTCGTTTTCACTAGGCAGTAACGGTGTCGATTCCGTTGTGTTCTTCCCGCACGGTTGATAAATGGTATCTTGGGATATTGACATAATTAGCGTTTTAGCCTCGAGCCCTTGGATTGTGAACAGTGGAACAGCCACGCCAGCATCCCGCCTAGGTCTTTAAGGGCATATACGCATGTCAATTCGAGTTCTCGATTCGGCGTGTGTTGGCTAAAAACCATAATTAGGGGCATGGGTACCTGGCGGCATTGATGTAAGGCCGTAGAGTCACTTCATGGGCTCTATTGTATGGCAATCAAGAACCAAAAGTTGGTATTTCAGCTGAATAAAGTTGTACTTGATATGGAACGTTTCGGCCGCATCACACTGGCAGTAAGGGGCAAAACTATCTCAGACAAATCTGAGGCCTTGAACTTTAGTCAGACCTATAGTAGTGTTCTATTAAGTGCCTGAGGCCGTTGTATTTATGGCACTCGCCTATCGAATATGCTTTTGGTGCCGCCATTGAGCTCACATTCACTTGGGCCTGGGAATCCCTAATTGATAATCATATGCTTCAACGTAGTCTTTTTCTCGCACAGTGGCCAAGATCTGCTCAAAGGACCTAGCAGAGTAATGCGTTATAAAGAATGTGAAGAAAAGGAGTGGACATCGAAACCATTCGAGTGATCAAGCTGTCACCCATCTTCCCCTAATATGCTCCTGAGTCCTCACGAATGCCATATCTAGGACAACATAGGGTTCTTTAGCTGAAAAATTTAGCCAATGTACTAGCATTCTTTGGGTCTTGCCGAATCACCCACCTGCATAGTTGAGATCTTGACTGTGAAAGACTAGCCTGAGGGTATTTTGGAAAGCTTCGATATACATGACTCGAAAGAGGTATGACATATGTACTCGCCCTTTCTGCTTCATCGTCGTAACCCTTTCTCGAGCGGCTGCTGCTTTCTCTTCTCTTGCAGCCTCATGTTTTTGTTTCGCAGTATCTCTTTCGATTCTGAGATTCGGGCTGCAATATGAATGTGTATCTTTGTTAAGGTGAGAATTGTTGAAACCTGAGTCGCCGACTTGCTGCGCCTTGAGACTGTGGCGGTCCCTGAGCAAATTAGGCTCGTCCACCTCAAGCCCTTCATTTCCTTTTCCTCTGAAACTTCTAGTCACTCAGCTTCCCCCACCACAATTTTTTTCCTCCAGCATTCCCTCATATCCTACCTCTTTCGGCCTCCAAATGCTCCTTTGCCTCTCTCAGCTTGTCTCGCTTTTGCTCATACGTTCATTCCCTGTCTCGCTGTTCCGCAACTACCTCGCGAGCAAGTGCCAGACTTGTAGTAGAATGTAAGGCCGGCCCTTGAAGACGGCCCCTGTCCAACCCAAAATTGATCAGTTCACGCTGATCTGTGAAAGGACCTCTCCTCTTGGCAGCTCGAAGGACTTCTTTATGGTCAGCTTTCATGCTTTTCGATGCAAAAGACAAGTTGTAGGCCATTTGGATATTCGCGGACAAGGCGGAGGGTATCAGAGCCTGGTAGGCAAACGTCTACCGGGCGGCGTGTGCTATCCGGACACCTTCCATTCGAGGTTTTATCTTAGGTGATACACTTCCTTCCAGTGTATGGTGGAACTGGAGAAAACCTCTTGTAAACAGCTAAAACAATTGTACTAATGCTCCCTTATTATCTTCCGTGTCAACCTTCTCGACAAAAATACTACGACCCACCCAGATCTCAGCTTAGTTGTCAATATTTTATGCATCACAGCACGAGCAGCGGCACCCTGGACCTTGCATAGTTGAAATATTGTTCAGGAATTGATGCCAGCCAGCCTCGACCTAAGCCATCTGGCTGCCCGAAATCACACCACACAGGCTATCTCGTCAGCTCTAAAAAGATTTCGAGATATTTTCGACCTCTTAGCTGACAAACAATGTTGCGAGTTATCACGCTATCTTCGTGTTCAGTCAGCGCACGCTGTGCCACGGCCTTTAAGAGGGGCTAGAATAGTGTGCCTGCCTTGAAAGAAGAATGTATGTGGCATGTCATTTCATTGGCGCAAGCGGGTTTTCATCATTGAATTTGAGTCTTTCTGGGGCCTTGAGAACTAAGTACGGCTTGTGTTTCTGTTGCCTCAATCAACGCGCTGAAATCAAATTTCCACGTCAAACACTCTTCCCAACCTCTCCTCTTCGGATGCTCTCCGTAGCACCTTCGAAACTTCCTGTTCCCAGTCAGTCCTGAAGCAAAGTATCGTCCCGGTCAATGAACAATAAAGGAGCGACAGAGTGAATCCAATCCATAATCCGTGGAGTCCCATATTCCATCGAAAAGCAAGCCAGACTCCAATAGGGAGTCCTTTCACAAGTCAGTTTTTGGGCCATGCTCACAATGCAGGAATTCCGGCTCACCAATAATATAGTACGCACTACGAGTCGGGCACTTAATTTATCCTCACGAGCGGTATTATAATGAGCGCTGAACTTGCCTTAGATTCAAAAGAGCACTGATAAACTGAAAATATTCTCAGTTTCTGCTCAGTTATTCTAGAGAAGTATTACACTTGCCTGTTTGCCCCTCACTCTTAATATACCAGCGGTCATATCAGAATTACACGCCACAACCTGGAAGAGCGCGATCAATGGAATAACGCTTGTAACAAGGCTAATGACCGCTAATAGGGATCAGCATGTCGAGATGGTAAGAGAAGACTGTCAGGAGGATTACCTGGATCTCCACTGGATAGCTTCGCCCATGAATGGCGGCACAAGAGTAGTATCATACTGTTTTCTATGGTCGTTATTGGTAGAACATATGATGGAACAACCTACCTGGTTAAAGCAGAAGCACTCAAGGAGACCACGAGTGAGGTATTTGCAGTTACTCGTGTACGCCTTGCATTTTTCTCACCAAGCAAGTTGCCAATACTAGAAGCTGTGCGTTAGCTCAAGTAATCTGATAGATAACAAACCAAGGAGCTTACCGAATCGAGCCGCTAGAGGCGACTGAGTATGAAATCTGGTAAAATATAGCAGATGTAGTAGAGATAATTGACTGAGATGCGAGAGCAATCGGTCCCATGCTACTTATACGATGCAAAAATGAAGACTACGGGAATGTTCTAACGAGGCTCACAATGATGCGGCAAATCCGATAAGCTCCCATGCCCACGTTTCGGAGGCTGACTGTGCTACATAGGCATCATGTTCAGAATTAAGATTCACCAGTTTGGTGGTGCGCTCACCTATACCTGCGAGACCCAAGCGCGTTAAGAGGCCGAGGTTGTTAAACATCCTTGAAGAAAGTGGATGCCATGCAGTTTTAGGTACGAGATATGCACCATGCACCAATGAAGTTACAGAAATAATGTAAGAAGACAGCACGGTAGCGATAGGAGCACCGATGAATCCCAGTCGAATCGGCTCTGGGCCCCATACTGTAAAACATGAGTATCCGAGAACGTGTTCATGACAATGACAAACCGAGTGCGTAGTTCAAAAGAATATTGAGTGGAGCCGCGATGCATATAATACGGACTTGCACAAAATAAAAGCCTGTCATTGGAAAGTAATTCATGAGGGGCGACAGTTGTATTGACATCCCACTACACAAACCCGTGGACTGAAAGTAGTGGCTTCTACCACTGTGTCATCGATAAATGCCGGGAAAATCTATGTTGCTTACCGGCTTACACGATTAAAGGCAAGGGCTATAAAACCAGCTGAATTTTGCATGGTCTGTTCTTGGGGTTGAAAATACTGGCCTGGCAAGCTTAAAGACAACCAGCGCAGGTATATTGCAGCCAGATGAGCGACCTCAGGATCCTGTTTCGCAGCCAGCAGAATTGGTTCTGCTTTGATCCAGATCAAGAATATGGCCTACCTAGAATATGAATAACTCCGTATATAGAGGGACAACCAACAAAAATTACCAGCAACGCAACGGCCATAACGACGGCTATATTATAATATGATCTGCAAGGGAAAACGAGTAGGGGCTGGCAGAGTGGCAGAGCTTACCCATGCGTTGTACCCAGAGGCCGACGAATTGGGGGTGTGGAGAGGTATACGCTGAGGGAAGCAGGGTATCAAGACTACCAGATAATCCTCGTAAGATACTGAGACCGGTGATATTTGCAGTCATGGAAGCTAAGCCAACGGCAGCAAGCATGGCAGTGGACAAGTGGCCAACAGATATGATAGGAACGAAGGTCATACTAAATTCTAGGATCTGTGAGCTAGAATGGCAAAAACAAGGTTTGATAAATGATGTCAGGAGAACAGCGAACGAACTCAAAAGACGGACCAGGTGACAGGTATTGCGTATCGCGTAATCGTGTAAAACTCCTCCCAGAACAAAGTCAAAGTTGTAACTTCCTCCTCTTCTGGTGCGTACAAGTGATCTCCATTTGCACTAGACAGTAGTCGTGTTGATTCGGTTGTGTCCTGCATGCTGTTTTGAGAAATAGGATCCGAGGAGATTGACATAGCCGTCGGTCAGAGCTCGAGTTTACAGCGGAGTAGACATGCCAGCCGCATCGCCTGGCTCTTTAAAGGCATATACCTCGACTTGAGTTTCAATCTCGGTGCCTGCATTAGTGCTGATTGACTCCTGGGGTTGAATTGTGCGGCCGCCGGGTGTATTAGAGAGCGACATTTTGCTTCGAAGCTGTCTATATCTGCCTCACGACGTTTGTCTTCATACTGCCATTCATTATACGTCTGTAAGGCGGTCCAAGCCACGAATACTCATGATAGGGTGGCGTATGTCACACTCAGGGGCTAAGGTACCCAGCGGCATTAATGTAGAACCATAGGTTCAGTTTGTAGATTTGCCCAAAATGGAACATGTCTACTCAAATCAAAATGGACTGTGAAGAGAAAGACTATTTTTGACGAGTTCGAGGTCTTGTACTCGTTTACTCCGACTTTGTTGTTCCGTCTTTGTGATTTCCAGAATAGACGATAAGTAAACGAGGCCGACAGTTCATGGCGTTGAGTATGCTGTTGGCGTCGCCACTTGGCATGGGATGACAATAGCTCATCGCCTTCAGCCGAGCCCGTGGTCTCATGTGCTATTTCCAATTAAACTCCATCCCCTTCAACTTTGGTTAGAGATCCGTTCAAAAAAAGCCCATTGTTCTCAGCGATTCACCTAGCGGAATGATGTGTCATGAAAAACAGGAGGGAACGGCAAATTCGTTCAAGCAATCAAGCTGTCACCAATCCTCCCCTCATACGTTTTTCCGACCTTTACTAGATTTTGACGAATCATCTCCAATTTGTTATGAGTCATGCAGCAAAAGTAGGAAAACGAGTATGCGAGGTCTATGAAGTCCAAAATGATTCCAGCTGGGACGAAAGACTGAGCCAGTACTGTAGATGACGGCTCGCCCAAAGTGCTACGATTATTGGGCTCGACCACATGACTCACGAGGACTCCGTATTGACATATCTTCGTTACAACCTGTCAGTAACGTGAAACCCAGCTTAAGTTGATGAACGCAATGTGCTCACACCTTTCATAGCCCCTTGCAGCATCCCAGCCACATTTCGTAGCTGCAGCTGCTTTGAATTAGTGGTCCAGCCACGCGAACTTGGTATATCGTGAGATCCAGCCGTGCGTCAAGGGCATGCACTTATATGACATCCAGATTAGCATCTCCGCATGCTTTCTTGACATGCATGCTATGCCCTATGTCGAAATCGGCAGAGCTTTCGATTTGTAAGCGCTGACTCTGGATTATTGACTGTGTGCTTTTGTTCGCTGGTAGAATACGACGAGTCTCGAGGTTTACAGATCATCGTAGAAGGCTGTGCATACAGGTGGCCCTCTCATATCTTTTTTGATAAGTAGACAATCAGGAGAAGTTTTAAATCACTGTGTCGTACACCTAGATAGTATAGATCAAAGAATAGATTGCGACATCCTGTTGAGACCTAGAATAGGATAGCTCAGTCTCGTGTATAACTTGAGCTAGAGGGCCACCACTCCGTGCGGCATATCCGAGTTCTCCCGCATGTAGAGAGCTGTGACTGCGTCCTGGGTCGGCATTGAAGTCAGATCTGATGATTCATAAACCAATGTCCGACCCGTGAATATTCCATCATGGAACCATACTAAGCCTGCTCGTGTTATGAAACGAGCCGTGAAATGCTCACCGGCAAAATAGATTACTCCTCTCAACAGGTATCGCACAATAATGTTGTCAACGTGAATATCTAACACTGGGTCAAAGGAGGGGAGGGACTGCCACAACTCGATAGCAAGCAATGGCGGATGAGAAGCAAAGGCAAATCTCCGAACCAATGTGTCACCACATTCGTCGCATGCACTAGACAAATTTATGGTAAAATCATTCATATACTGCTGTACTGTGCTACCTGGAGGCGGATCAGCAACTATTATCTCGCATGTGGTTGCAGAACGTTCATCCCTGTCGACGGTATGTCTGTTAGCGCATTCGCGTGCTGAGAACGTTATACGATAGGGAGTTGTAAGCAGTCGATCCATAATAGCGTGGACGCTGGTATATTGTCCAAAAGGGCAATTAGGGTCCACTCTAGCTAGTCTTCGTCTCAGGTAATCACGGATCTGTTCTAGGGAGTACGACCTTGAAGTCGTTGAAACGCTGTCATGGGATCGGAAAGCAGCAACCAGCAAGTTCAGCCACTCAGACTGCAGCTCTTCCCAATCACTAGTGGTAGAGTCAGG
>JABCKL010008546.1:0-15789 GCA_018851305.1 Calocybe cyanea
ACTACCGAACGAAATTACGAAATATACGACAAAGAAATGTTAGCAATAATGGTAGCATTAGAAGAGTGGCGACAGTATTTACTAGGAGCCAAAGTACCCTTCGAGATATATACAGACCACAAGAACTTACAATATTTCAGAAAACCCCAGAAACTAAATAGACGACAAGCTTGTTGGACTACAGAATTACAAGACTACATATTTACTTTACACCATCGCCCAGGTCATCAAAACGGAAAAGCAGACTTCCTGTCGAGACGAGCAGGCCATGAGAAGGGGGAGAAAGACAACGAGAACATCATTCTTCTCAAACTGGAACAATTTTGCGCCATCACAATCCAAGGAATTGATGATGAAATCATGGCACAAATTAAGGCAAACAAGTCACGGGAACACCTGATCACACAACATCTTATGGCAAAAACCGCAGGATGGAAAGAAACAGACGGAATAGTCACATGGTATGAACGGATCTATGTGCCGAAAGACGCAAAACTCCAAGAACGGATCATCCAGGAAAACCATGACCTACCATTAGCCAGACACCCGGGACAAGCCAAGACATACGAACTGATAACCTGCAATTACTGGTGGCCCAGACTTCAAGCCGATATCACTAAATATGTCAGTGGCTGTGAGAAATGTCAATGGACAAAGCCGATACGCTCACTCCCCCACGCTCCCTTACAACCCAACGACATCCCAACTAAACTGTGGGAGGTAGTAACTATGGATTTTATCGGACCAGTACCAGAATCTAATGGCTACAATCAAATCATGGTCGTCATAGATTGGTTTACGAAAAAGGGTATATTTATTCCCACACATGATACAATCACGGCACTAGGGACGGCAAAGGAATTCAGGGACAATGTCTTCAAGGAACATGGATTGCCGAAGAAGATCATCACAGATCGTGGCCCACAATTCGACTCCTCATTCACACAAGAATTGTTCAAACTCTTAGGAATCACCCATAACATGTCCACAGCATACCATCCTCAAACCAACAGACAAACAGAAAGGGTCAATCAAGAAATCAAACAATATCTAAGGGTCTATATCAATCACCAGCAAGACAATTGGGCCAAATGGATCGCGATCGCCCAATTCACTTACAACGACAAGGTTCACACAGCAACCGGCTATTCACCATTTTTCCTGGACTACGGAATCCACCCCTGGAAAGGCACAGCCCCTAAGGGAGAAACCAAGTCACCGGAAGCAGACAAATTCACCGACAACATGCACCAAATAAGGACCCAAGCGGAATTGTCACTCAAACAGGCCGCCGAACAGATGAAGACTGGATATGACTGCTATCAAAAAGAACAGCGGAAGTATGAGATCAGAGATTTAGTGTACTTAGAAGCCACTAATCTCAAAACACAACGACCAGCCCACAAACTCGATGACAAATGCCAAGGACCTTTCAGAATTGTTGCCAAAGTCGGCAAATCGGCATACAAATTAGACCTGCCCCGTTCCTGGAAACTAAAGCACCCGACGTTCAACGAATCCCTCCTAACCCCTTTTATACTACCCGCCTTCCCTTCCCAAGGAAAGCTGCCACTGCCCACGCCCATAACTGACAAAGGAGGTGCAACCAAACACGAATTGAACGAAATCATCGATTTTCAACCCCAAGGCCGAGGTTTCCAGTACCTGGTAAAATGGACAGGTTATGGACCCAAGGAATACACGTGGGAACCCCGCCACAAGATTCTGGAAGATGCCCCTGATGCCATCACTGACTTCCATCGCAAACACCCTGCTGCCCCCCATCCCCTTGACATTCCGCTGAATGCATTTAAGGTTGACATTGAACAGGACGCTCATTTATACAACTTCCCTCTCCGACGATGAATAACTACACTCTTTACTACTATATTATGACCGCCATTCTCTTTCTCTTCTATGTCCTCCATCAACTGACTGAATGGGTCGTACATCATATCGAATACCGATATGACCCCAGAACTGCACGAGATCTAGAAAGAAATTTTGAAGAAGTCAGACTCATACCCATCCAAAGACATCGAGAGGAATAATTGCAAGGACACGATACCTTAAAGGAGGGGTAATGTTATGAATACTTTTTCATTTTCACAGTAATCACAATCTAATCTATGACCACAGACAATAACTGCAGATGAGATAGTACATACATTCATTACCAACCACATGACCAATCACATGATTAAACCTTATTACTCTACATCAAACCTTAATTAGCATTCACGATATATTTATGCGTCTGAGTTTGAATCGCCAGTCTTGAGTTGGTCTCTTACCGCCACCACCAACACTTGTCATTGTTAGTAGTTAGTAGTAGTAGTCACCAATACACCTTTATACTTATCATTTTCCACCTTTAAGTTGAAGGTTGAGCCACCGATGCCAAGACACATGTTGTTGAAAGTGTTGCTGACAGTATATTGATGGCATCACTAATGTAAGTAGAAGTTGTGCTAGCCACTTGCTGTGCTCACCATGTCATTAGATTACATTGTTTGGCTTGTTCAAACAATCCTGTAGAGCAATCAGATAATGGCTTAGAGTGAGCACAGGTCACAGCTGGTTCAAGGTGTAGAAAATGTAGACAATAACTTAATATATTGTGTACATATCAACTTCTTAAATATACAAGTACAAATACTATATACAGAAATAGCAACCAATGAGAAAGCCACAATCAAACTGGTGTTTACTGATGTGTACTAGTAGACTATGGGCAGTGTGGTAACATAGAGCCAATGCCACTAGATATGGGTATGATGACAGTGCAGTGCTTACTTCACAATACTCCCCCTTGGCTCCATTGCTAATCCCATCTTGAACACAAGATCTTTGTGTTTAGGCTTAAGTAATGCCTTAGTTAGGATGTCAGCAATGTTATTGTTGGTAGTGCAGTACTGAATGAAAAATTTGTGTGAAATCAATTTTTCGTAGACAAAGTGATGCTGAATGTCAATATGTTTGGTCTGAGGGTGATCAATTTGATTGGCTGAGTATTTGATCATGCCTTGATTATTGATGTTGAGTGTGGTCAGACCCGGGAATGCAATGCTGAGTTCTGATGTCAGCAATCTGATCCAAATGATCTGACACACAGTGAGGCTCTGAGCTATGTATTCTGCTTCCATGCTTGACAAGGCAACTGTAGGTTGCTTCTTTGATGCCCATGTGATAGGTCTGCTGGCCATCAGAAAAATATTGCCAGAAATAGATTTTCAATCAATTGAGTTTGATCCCCAATCAGCATCAGAAAAGGCAATGGGGCCTAGACTTCCCTCTGAATGGTAATTGATCCCAATATTACATGTTCCTTTTAAGTATCTGAACACATGTTTGACTGCAGTCCAATGTGTGGAACCAGAGTTTCCCATGAATTGACTAAGTGTTTGAACAGCATAGAAAATGTCTGGGCATGTGCTAATAGTGACATACATGAGTGATCCAATGGCTGCTGAGTACTGTGGCAAATCATGATGCTCATTGTTAGGCATGCAAACAAGTTTAATGTTCAGATCAATCAGCATGTGAACAGGGTGTGAATTTCGCATGCAAAATTGTTCAAGGATTGTGGCAATATATTGGGTTTGGGAAATGCAAAGAATTCCAGGCCGTGGGTGTGTTAGCTTTAAGCCAACAATTTGCTTGGCTGGGCCTAGATCAGTGATGTCATAGATCATGTGAACTTCTTCCTTGAACTTTGTGATGACATCATGATTGGATCTCAAAATGGTCATATCATTAACATGTATGGCTACAATGATGACAGTGATGTCTGAGTATCAAAAATAGATACAAGGATCAGAGATTAGGCGCGTCAGGCCTAATTTGACAAACATGTCATTCAAATCATTGTTCCAGATGTGTCCTGATTGTTTTAGTCTGTAGAGCAGGTGGAGGAGCTTGCATTGCATGCTAGTTCCATCTTTATACTCTTCTGATTGCTTCATGTAAATTAACTCTTCTAATTTCCCATTAAGATATGCACCAACAACGTTGACAACATGAATCTTCAGATTTAGTGATGTGGCCATTGCCAATAATAGCCAAAGCATTTCGAGGCACATCACTGGCAAGAAGGTCTCAAAGAAGTCAATCCCGGGGATTTGAGAGAAGCCCTTGGCCACAAGTCTTGCTTTGTAATGCATAATATTGCCATTTTTATCCCATTTGATCCAGAAAACCCACTTGTTGGCTATGGCTGTATGGCTGGCAGGTACTGCTTCTTGTTCCCACATTTCCCTATTCATCAACTGTTTGATCTCCTCATCTATTGCTGCCTTCCACTTTGGCCAGTCAGTCTGCAATCTAGCCTCCTTGACTGTGATGGGATCAGGTTCCTGAATCTGTCCCAAATAGGCAAAGTCATGTCCCAGATGTGCTTTGTCCTGGTGTTCTGCCTGCTTACGTGGTCAGTAACTGGGGTCATTGAGTTGTTGGTAGTCTACTGCTGGGTGAGAGAGTAGCTGAGCTGACCTTTGTCTTGTGGCTGGCTCTTCTGATGGTACTGTTGTTCTGGGCTTTTCTTGTGCCTGGATTTGATCATCAGTTTTCTTTTTGGCTTTGGCAGCTTAATTTTCTGATGCTGTCTTGTCTCCTTTGGGTAACTCTCCCTCAAGTGGCAATGTCATGGGAATAATGACATTGTCTGCTTGATCTGGCTGTTCTTCAGTTGAAAAGACCACATTCTGCAATGTTCCCATGGTTTTGGTAATAGTATTGTAGTACCTATATCCCTTTGTCTATTCTGTAAGCCCTATAAACAAAAATTCCCTTGACTTGGGGCCCAGTTTAGATCATTTACCATCCTGCTGTAAAACCCAGCAGAGGTGCCCAAATTCCCTTAATAGGGTAACATCTGGCTTCTTTCCCCAGAAGACTTCCTTGGGGGTCTTGGCTTCTTTGATGGCACACATCAGTGATTGATTCTTCAAATATGTTGCATAAGCAACAGCTTCTGGCCAAAGATGATAAGGGAGATCTTGTGCATGTAGCACAGTGCATGCATGTTTGACAACAGTTTGGTTTAGCTGTTCTGCGATGCCGTTCTGTGATGGTGAGTAAGCAGCTGATGTTTTGAATTGGATCCTCTGATCTTGGAGATATTCTCTAAAGCCCTTCCCCACAAACTCCCCTCCCCCATTGGCCTGAAGCTTCTTAAGCTTCTTTCCAATTTGGATGCTGACAAAGTTTTGATACTACTTGAACTTTGCCAGTGCTTCACATCCATCAACATCATCATCTCTGTCAATCAATCTCACCCCCTCAACCAGCCCATCCTTCACCAGTTTCTTTGCTGCTGTCCCTGAGATATGTCCCATCTGAGCATAAGTTTGTTCAGGGTGAGTGATACTCTGTCATCAGCACTTAAGGCAATGCTTCCAGACTCAACACAATAGAGTCCATTTGGCATGATGGCCACCTGGCCAATTAGTTTGCACTTTGGGTCAAAGATCTGGCAGATGTTTGCATGGAACAGGGTGGCATAGCCTGCAGCTGCCAGCCTTGAGATAGAGACTACAGTCAGGCCCATAGATGGGGCATACAGGACATGTTTAAGCAGGATAGTGGTCACCCCTTTTCCGTTTGGAACCAAGATCCTCATTTTGCCCATACTAGTAGCTTGGAAGACCTGTTTGTTGGCTGCAGTGATGGGGTGTGAGTTGATGGAGGTGAAGTTGGTTAGTCTGTGGCAGAACAGTGTCATATGGCGAGGTCAACAGCTAGTGGCAGTGTGGTGAGTACAGGGACTTCTTTGTCATTGTCATCTCCAACTCCCAGCAGGTAATAATCCACCTTCAGGTTATCATCTGCCTTCCAGTTGTTCATCACCTCCCCCATAATCTCCCCTGCCCAAACCCCATCTTCTCCATCAGTCTTGGCTACATTTGCAGACATCCCTGACTTCCCCTTCTCATATTTCTTCCCATCCTTGCCACCCTTCCCCTTCTTAGATGGCCCTTGGCCCTCCTTTCCTCCCCCTTTTGCCCAGCAATCCTTTTTCATGTGGCAAGTCTTGTCACAGTTGAAACACTTTTTGTCACTCTTTTACTTTGGCTTTGACCCATCCTCTGCCTGGTAGGCAACATTGCCATTATCTTTCTTTGGCTTGACTTGGTTTCTAACAACATGCATATTGTAGTTGTCCATGACTCTAGAGATCAAGACATCAGGTGCAGAATCTTTGCCATTGTTCTTTGCTGATGAGATGACAGCTGCAGGAAGTGAGGCAATAATGATGCAAGCATACTCACAGTCCATGAGGTCATATCTGAGTGAAGAGAGCTTCTTGTTGAGTTCAGCAAGCTTCTCAAAGTGATCATGTACATTGTCTCCATCTCCACACACCATGTTATTCATCCTCTTCTTTACAGCACTCATCAACATAAACAACTGTTCCTCAAATGTTCCCACCACCATCTTCCACACCTCCCACACCACCTTCTTCATCCAGACTTTGCTGAATAGTGAGTCTGGTAATGTGCATACTATTGCCTGCTTGGCAATGGCCTCATTCATCCTCCACTTCTCCAATCCACTGCTTGTTCCTCCACTTGTCCTGCTGCCTGACCCACCTGTTGCTGCTGCCACTCCAGCGCTAGGTTCCTCCCCTCGATGTGGTCCAGGACTCCTTGGGCATTGAGTGCCCAGTGCAGATGTTTGCAATAAATCTCCCAGTTGCTCCCATCTTTGAGCAACATGGAGACCTTTAAGAAATCTTCTTTTAAAGTCATGACAGATAACAATTAAGATGTTGAGAGTGATAGAGATGTGAGGATTTTTGTATAGGTTAAGTTATGCAAAAGCAGGGCCCATAACCTAGTGAAATGAGTAACAATGATTCAATGATGTATTCATATGAGAGTACATCTTCTTATATACTAAGTAACAAGATATCAAAGCTGTAGGATGGGCCAGCAAGGGCCCAAAGGTCTAAGTCAAAATTAAGTGTCAAATATATAGTGGACAAAGGAATTGTTATGCAAGGTGGTTGATCCTTATGTAAGAAAGATATACATTTGGCCTTCAATGCTGAAGGACTTGGTTTGAGTGATCACAAGTAGAGAATGCAGTGTTCATTGAGCATCAGCCTTACACTCAGTGGTTTATTCCAAGTAAGAATCTTTAGAATTGGCTACCTATCTACCTAATACAGAAGTCGTATTTATAGATATATTGTGAGAGCCATTCTAAAGTTAGTGTTCAATGAGAGTTAGCAGATTGGAGAGGTTTAATAATCATGGGAGAATTGTGTGTAAGCCCAGGAAATATGATGATGAATACTGAAAGCGATTGGGCAGTATTATGGGGAAGTGTCCATAGCTGAGTAATGTAAGGGGGATTGGTAAATACAATGACAAGATAAAGGAAAAGTGGTAAGCGCAATGACAAAGTCTGATGACTAAGTGGAAAATCATAACATTACCCCCATTTTTAGGTTATTGATCCCTGATCAATAATCATCCCATCCTAAGTTAGGTTGATGGTCATTTGGTTCACTACTGCTATCATAGTACCCTTCCCAACCTTTTCCCAACCAATTGAAGTCTTCTTTTATCACAGTTTTGGCTTCCATTTCCCTGACAAAGTTTTCCCAGTTAGGACAGCGCTGTTTTGTATCACTGGGTTGGTGCTTCTTGCAGGCAGAACAGTAGTAGTTGGGGCACTGTCCTGCCCAGTGACCTTCCTGGTAACAGGCATAACATTGCCCCCAAGAGTTGAACAGTCACTTAGGGGGGGTGAATGGAGAAGGGAATGTGGTTTGTGACGATGGGACATACTTCTTTGGGGTTTTTGGAGGACATGCTCGAGGTATACATGGGGAATAGGGGTAAAAATAACAAGAGAGAGGAATTTCTTGTCTCTTAGGGGTGTTGAGTGCTTTGTCCTTGTAGAAAAGGTTTGCCTTTGCATCTTCTAATCCGTGCTGTTCTGCTGCCTGTGCGATTTGTCCTCTGACCTCGTTAAGTTCATCTTTTACTTTAGTAATGCTCTCTACCATATCCCTGTCATTCGAAAGGAGTTCTTCAATGATTTTATTTCTTTCTTTCACGAGTTGGAATAACCTGGCTACTCAGTGTTGTTCACTGTTAACTTGCTGCCATGTTTTCATGTCTTCCCATAAAAGTGTTCTGAGAAGAGGGTCCTCAATGGCATCTCAAACTTTGAGGTCGAGATAAAGTGTGGCGATGTCTTGGTCGAGGCTGATGGGAAGAGTTCACAAGTATTTGGTTTTGAGCTGTTAGTAACAAGGAAGTGGAGGGGGTCCGGCAATGGACAAGGTGGGGGACTTGGAGACTTTCATTCTGAAGAGGGGTCAAAGGATGGGAAGGCGTCGGATGAAGAATGTTGAGAGGTATAGTAACGGAAGAGCAATTCAAAGCTGGGTGTACAGAAGGCGGTGGTCTGAAGAGATTTTGGAACTGGAGTTGCTCTTCTATGGTAAGTCGATTTATAAGGATTTGGGGTGGGTTATTGGTCACAGGGGAGTAGGATGGTGGATTAGGAAACTGCGCTATAAGCTCCGGCATTTCAAGGAGTGATCTATTGTTAGAAGATCCATCTGTGCTTAGAATTCCGAGCTCTACATCACTGGTTCATTGCATGTAGTTTGTGCGTTCCATGCACCCATGCATGCAGAAATCTCATTCCCATGCTATGTTTTCTCTCCATTCCCTTCTTTCTCTCCTGGTGAGGTATTGGTTGTAACTGGGGAAAAGTCGTCAGAGATGGTTTGAAAATAATTGTGTTGTAATGTAATAGAATAGTCTGAGGGTTATGATGAAAATGAGGAAGACGGCTAGCACAATCAGTGAACATTGAACTGGGTTGGAGTCTGATATCATGATGGTTGGAGGTGATGTTTTAGTTGATATTCCGTTAAGAGTTGTCGTGTGTTGTCAAGGTTGGAGATGGGTTCCCACATTTGGTTGGCAGTTGAATATCCCGTCCAGTGAACTAGGTATTTTTGGCCTTTTCCGAATCCCTTGTGCGCAATAATCACATCAACTTTGTGTTTGAATTCTCCTTCTATTTCTTCTAGGGGTGGTGGTGGTTCTTTCTCCCCATATATTTGATTTTCTTTGAATGGTGTTAGAAGGGCTGTATGGAAGACATTATGGATTTTCCATGTTGGTGGGAGTTTTAATCTGTAGGTGAGCAGTCCCAAGACATCTTGTATTACAAACAGTCCTTCTCATTTTGGTGATATTTTCTTCAGAATTCCAATTCTCTTGATGTTTGTTGCTTCTAACCACACCTTCTCTCCCTTCTTGAAAGGTTTGAAGTTTCTCATCATTCTTCTCACCATGTGTTGTCTAGCAATTTTGTGACTTGCTCTTGCTTCTTCTCTCACCCTTTTCATCTTCTTCAGCCTTTCTTCCATGCTAGGGGAGTTGGTCGTTTCAAATGCTTCTGGAATATCTTTTGGCTGGTATCCCATAAGGACATAGAAAGGACTTTGTTTTTGTGTCTCGTGAACTCAGTTGTTATGCGAGAACTCCACCAGTGTGAGTAGTTTACTCCAGTTGTCAGGGCTTTTTGCAGCGTAGATTTGAAGGTAGGCTTCTAGGTCTTGATTTGTTTGTTCAGACTGTCCATCTGTTTGGGGGTGATATGCCATACTGAGTTTTGTTTTGATTCCTAAGAGTTTTCCTACCTCCTTGAATGTTTTTGAGGCAAATTGAGGTCCTCTGTCAGAAATAATGATATTGGGGATTCCAAATCTTCTGTAAACATTGTTGAGGAGAAGTTCTGCAGTTCCCAGGGCATCTATAGTCTTTTGACAAGGGATGAAGATTACTCCTTTTGTTATGTCATGATCAACCACCACTAGTACAGAGTCATATCCCTCACTTGTCAGGAGGTTGGTAATGAAGTCCATGGTAATTGTGGAAAAGGGTTTGGCATCTTCTTGTGCTTTGATCGGCATCAGAGGAGGGGTAGTGGGGTGCATGTTGATTTTCATTTGTTGACAGTCTGGGCATCTGTTGACGTGAATATTCCCATTCCTGGCCACCAATAATTTCATTTTACTAGTTCTGTAGTCTTGTAAAGTCTGGGGTGTCCAGCACTTTCTTGATCGTGATTTCTCTTCACTATCTCCCTTTGTAGTCCTTCTCTGTCCAGCACATAGCACCACCCCTTATAGAATTTCAACCCATCTTCTTCCCTCTAGTGTTTCTCATCTTGTCTTTGTAGCTTTTCCAATTCTTCCCCTCCTTCTTCCTGTAATTTCTCTTTCAAGGATAGGTCTACCATGCCAATTGATACTGTGATTGGCATTTCTTCAGCAAATAATTCTGGTAGGAGTAGTATGTGATCTTTGTTATCAGTGTCTTCTTCTGGGACATGATCTGGTCTTCTAGAGAGTGTGTCTGATTGAACCATTTGAGATCCTGGCACATGGACTAATGTCAGTTTGAATTCTGACAGATAGAGACTCCATCTGGCTTGTCATCTGTTCAGTTTCTGCACTGTTCTGAAGTATGTGAGATTTTTGTGGTCACTTCTGACAATAACGGGATGTGCCAATCCAATTAGGTAGTGTTGCCATGCTTCTAGTGCTCGAACAATTCCTAATAGTTCCCAATCATAGATTTCATAATTTTGTTTGGGTGCATTGAGGACTTGTGATAGATATCCACATGGGTGTTCATTGCCATTCCCATCTTTCTGTCTCAGGACTGCTCCTGTTGCCCATTTTGATGCATCACTTTCCACTATGAACTGTTTATCAGTGTTGGGCATCATTAAAACAGGTTTTTCCATGAATCTCTTCTTCAGTTCTTTGAAGGCCCCTCTTTCTTCTTGTCCCCATCTCCACCATGTCTTCTTTTTTTGTTTGGTTGGTAAGTGGTTTGGTGATGTGTGTATATTTTCTGATGAACCTCTGGTAGTACCCCATGAATCCCAGAAATTGTCATACATGTTTGACCTTTTCCAGTTGAGGCCAGTTTTTGATTCCTTCAAGTTTTGTGGGATCCATCTCAAACCTCCCTCGTTTGACAATCAACCCTAAATATTCCACTTCTGTTTTAGTGAATGTGCATTTTTTGGCTTTGAGGTATAGATTGTGTTTTTGGAGGCATTGTAAAACCCAATGAGTTCTTTTGGTGTGACTTTGTTTGTCTTTGGAAAAGATGAGCATATCATCCATATAGATGATGAGCCATCCTTCATCTAGCATGTCTTTGAATAGGTGGTTCATCATTGATTGGAACGTTGCCGGTGAATTGCAGAGTCTGAAGAACATGACCAGGGGTTCAAAGAGTCCATATTTGGTTTTGAAGGCAGCTTTGTGTTCATCTCCTTCTTTGATCCTGATGTTGTTGTATCCCCATCTGATGTTGAGTTTAGTGAACAGTTTTCCCGGTTTGAGCCTGTCTAGGAGGTCGGATATTCTGGGTAGAGGGTATTGATTTTTGATAGTTGCCTGGTTTAGTGTCACATCCATGTCTGAACTCCGACTTCCTCTGCATTTCTCCATGCTTCCTCCACAACTCCGGACTATTTCCAATCCTTATCTTCTTTATCCAATTCTCTTACAGCCTTGGTTACTATCACAGCCTCATCAGGCTGTATCCATAGCCCCTCCAATCTGTTCCCTCTGTTCATTACTACGTTACTTCCTCATAGCCTCCTTCCTATTTGTCTGATACCTTCATTACAAACTCTGGACTACTCCAGATTACTCCGCAATTTCAAATGTACTTGTAGTATATAAGTACCTAGTACTCTGGCTGTATTCCTCAGTTTGAATATCAACTTAGTTTCCCTCTCTCTCCTTGACTCATCTCGTTGCTCCCTGAAATCTTGGACTCAAGGATTCAAAGAGCACAACATATAAGTTGAGGCCAAAGTCCTTCCGTGTTACTCTGAGTCAACTCCTAAACTCCAGCTAACTCCACATTGCTCCGGATTGCTCCAGAACAAATTATCAGTTTATTTCTTAAGTTCCTTGCATTAACTTAACATTTAGTTTTTAGTAGTCCTGTACTGGTTGGAGGTCTTCTGAATCCTTTTTTGCCACAAAGAAGAATGGTGATGTGATCGGAGATGTTGATGGTTGGATATATCCCTTTTCTAAGTGTTCCTCAATAAATTCTTTTAACTTGGCGTCTTGTTTAGGATTCATTGGGTAGATCTTGCAATCCAGATCTCCAGTTCCCTCCTTTAATTTGATAGCATGGTCCTAGGGCTTTCGTTCAGGGAGTCAAGTGGACTGTTGTTTGTTGAAAATCTTCACATATTGCCAGTATTCTTTTGGTATTCCTTCCATTGTTTCCTTCTTCTTCTCCTTATGTGTGAATTGTTGTGAGAATGTAGTCTTGATGCATGGTTTTTGATACCCCTGTAGCGCGAATTCTCGAATTTGAACCTTCCTCATCCCTCTTCTAAAATTGCTGACTTCTCTTCTTTCTTCCTTCACAATAAGGTTCCCTCATTTCCAGTCTATCTCTGAGTTCCACTCCTTGAGCCATGGGAGTCCAAGGATTAGTTTGGAGTCAGGGATTTTGGTGATGAGGAATTGTGCTTCATGTTGGTGAGTTCCCACGGTGATTGATAGATAGGTATATTCCATTATTTCCCCATTCCAATTTTTTGTTCCATCTGCATTTATTATGAAGATTGCCATTGGAACCTTCTTTCTGATAATGTTTAACTCCTCTGCATAGTCTTTGTCAATGAATTGATCCTGTGCTCCACTGTCTAATAGGGCTTGTGTTTCAATGGTTTGCTTCCTTTGATGAATGATAATCAGAATTTTCATTGACCAAGTATCTGTTACAATGGAAGCTATAGTAGTCAAATTCAATGTTGATGCGATTTGATGTATCAAAAACCCTCATTCTTCATCAATTCATATGCTGCATTCTGTTCTTCCTTGCTGATATCCGTCATCATCTCTCAGAGTTTCCTAACCACTTCTCCCCCTGTCTTGGGTTTGAACTTCCATTCCCTTCCATCCTTTTTATTCTAGGGGCAGTCTTGTGCCATGTGTCCCTGTTGCTGGCAGTTGAAACATCTTCCTTCCTTGATTAACGTGTCACAATCTTTGCTGCTTCTGAAGTCTACCACTCAGATCTTTTGTACTTTGCCATTTTTGAATCTGGTTTGATTGGTGGTTCTTCTTTTGTAGTCATACTGTTTGAAGTTTGTGGTTGGCCTCATTCCCTTAGTGAATTGAGAGGCACTGTCAAATACTGTTGTTTGGTTGTACCATGCCACAGGAGTGGTAGGGACAGGATCCATTTGGAGGATGCAGGTGATGAGTGAGGGTGTGTTGAACGCTTGTTGATAGAGGCTGATAATCATAGGATTGTCAACTAGCCCTGATCTGGCAATGACATTTTGGAACCTAGTGTTGAATTCAGAGACTGTTTCTCCTGATGTTTTGTGGATGGTGGTAAGTTCTCTCTTTGCTTCTCCTTCTTCTTGTACTGGGGAGAAATTGGCTTGAATCCTTTGTTTAAATGTCTCATATGTTCCATATTCTAGTGCTGGGTCTTCTCCTTCTGGTTTAATTCGATTGTCATGCTCTGTGATGAAGCTGATCTTCCAGGGTTCTGCCACTCCACTCTTGAAGAATGATAGTGTGAATAAGATTTTCTTCAAGTGGCTGTCATATGTCTCTTGGTTGGCTTTTAGATAGCTGTCAATGTTGAGGAGGAACACCTTGGTTTCCTTTTGATCTCCTGTGAAGTCGTCCGGCATTCTCATCTTCACTTCTCTGTTTCTATTCTCCATGTTTGTAGCCATTACTTCTTCATCTTCTGACAACAATTCTTTGTATAGTGGTACTCTGTTCTTTAGTTTCTTTAATTGTTTAAATCTTTCTGGACTGATTTCTGTCCACTTGTTTCCTTCAAGTTCAAGTTGTTGATATGGTCTTCTGTTATAGGTGATGAGGTGATCTGTGTATCATACTCCTCCTTCTGGGTATTTGAGGGGTTTTGGTCTATCTGATTTTCTTGGTGCCATTGTGTTGGTCTGGACCTTGGAAGGTTGACTATTGATGAGCCAATTCTTTTATTACACAAGGTGGTTGATCTTTATGTAAGAAAGATATACATTTGGCCTTCAATGCTGAAGGACTTGGTTCAAGTGATTACGAGTAGAGAATGCGGTGTTTGTTGAGTATCAGCCTTATGCTCAGTGGTTTATTCCAAGTAAAAAGCTTTAGAATTGGCTACCTATCTACCTAATACAGAAGTCGTATTTATAGATATATTGTGAGAGCCATTCTAAAGTTAGTGTTCAATGAGAGTTAGCAGATTGGAGAGGTTTAATAATCATGGGAGAATTGTGTGTAAGCCCAGGAAATATGATGATGAATACTGAAAGCGATTGGGCAGTATTATGGGGAAGTGTCCATAGCTGAGTAATGTAAGGGGGATTGGTAAATACAATGACAAGATAAAGAAAAAGTGGTAAGCATGATGACAAAGTCTGATGACTAAGTGGAAAATCATAACAGGAATCACTGGCCTAACAGCCAAATTGGCCAGGCCAACATATCAAATTCCAACATCAGATCCAATGAAAGTCTGGAGATATAACTTGATATAACTTGGATGCCTTATATAGAAGTCCAGCCTCTGACAGCTTATGTGGACTATTTGGATCTACTAGGAGTTTCCAAAATATTGGAACTTCCTGCCGGTACTGTGGTTTTACCTGACCCCTCATCCATGTAGGAAATAACATAGCCATTAGCCATGGCAATGGTTAGAGGGCATATGTAATGAAAAGTTACTGTTTGTCACTCTATACCCCAAATCTGGTCACTCCTTATCTACCATCTCTTGCTGAGGACTCTCTTATCACTAGTCTAGCCTTATAAAGTTACTCCTGTTTCTCAGACAGTATATAAACTCATGTGTTGTACACCAGAATACCAGCTATCTTGCAACTGTCTATTTCTCTGTTAAGAACTTTGTGTGATCTTACAGCAACTTGTCACTCTACAGTTACAACATCAGCCTATACATTCAAATTGATACATCAAATTGCTGCAATTGCAGGGAGTCTATGTTATGATTTCCTTTTCAAATATGGACTCTCTTTTTTAGTCATCTGTTTTATCACAAAGTTCAAATTCTGCTGAGCAACTGTGTATGTAGCCATTTTTTTTTGGCCTGTCAATATGAAAACTGCTGTAAAAGATTTTTTTCACTACCGTTACGATGGACCTAGCAGACTTATAAGCCAAAGCATGTAGGAACTTTGCTCGCACACTCAGGCCGGCTTTCTCCGCTCTCCGGCACCTAAGATAGCGGTCAATAGGAACCAGCACCCTTATGTAAGCAAAAATCTCGAGCACAACTTTGGCGCAACTCCTCTCCACCACCTCGTCGTAAAAGCATTCTGAGCTCTGGGAAACATGCCTGAAGTGTTTCTGATGAGCCCCTAGGAGTCGAATATTCTATATTTTTGACCTATTGAAAGTAGAAGGCCGAAATATCAACTCCATTTTTTTGACCTCTTCATTTATTTTACGAACGAAGGAGAGCATTTTCAAAATTTGGGTCCTCAGATTTGGCGGCTTACTAATACAGTCACGTGACTAATACCACCCAAAGAGAATGGCAGGAAAAAACGAAGACAAAATGCCCAGAAAAATGAAGGCAGGCCACGCTCGTGTTGCAAACCTACGCAAATTCACTAGGAAGCCATCTGTGGAGGAAATCCCAGAATAGCATCCCTTTGCTTCAAATCCGCCGGTGAGTCAATATTCAATCTCCTTGGTCTATATATCCTCTAAACATCCAC
>JABCKL010008547.1:0-15707 GCA_018851305.1 Calocybe cyanea
TGAGAAAGACAAAAAAAGCCTTCAGGCCGGCTGGAAGGAAAACGTCGGAGAAAATTTGCTTGACAGTGAATGCGAATGGGTTTTAATCCTGTAAGTTGGCCCTGTTGTTAGGGTGCGCAAAAGGTAATATCAGTGTAATATTGAGAGCCGTTTTACACCATCACCGTCATATTATCCATCAAATAATATTATATAGTACAGCCATTCTTCTCGTTGGTATGCCGTACCTACAGAGACATTAGCACAGCCATCCCAAACAACGGCGCTAAGGTTGGTCTGGTCACATGACATTAACCATATAAAATAACTGTATAGCATATAACTACTGTATTTCGACATTTTCAGTTAAGTGCCTATACATATACGTACACGCATACGGTATTTACTGTATTCATCCAGTAACCATACAGTACAGTTGGAGTCCTAGGAGAAAGACAATTTGTTAGCATTGTTGCCTGTCACGTGTTATCATCCATGTCGAGACTCGTTCGGAGTCATTCTCAACTGGCATGGATGTTCCGCGAGCAGCCTGAACTAGAATGCCAGCAACAGCTTTAGCTATTGTGTTCTATCGTGTTGCGGAAACGTGTCGTTGACATTCAGTCAACATGCCGCCAAAGCACGCGCCATGCAACGCGCTACACACGTGTCTCATTCCATTTTCTACCGCATCACAGATACGACTTCCATTTCATAGCTTTTGAACAAACAAGGGTCCTGGATGCTGAATGAGTATAGATATCAGGCGGCCAAAGATAGCTGCCCACTCGTGTCCTACTCATATCCAACATGAACACTCGGCGAGGTCCATAGGTCGGACGCTGCCAAGTGTCAACTTCATCCCTTCTGCCTCATCCTGTAATTCCTCTATCACTTGTCAGTACTCAACTACACTCGCGAAAACGACACTATGGAAGGTTTCGATGTTCATGAGAAGGAGTAAGCCGTCATTTACCTAGCGGAAATCCTCCCCTCAGGGCAGATGTCAGGTCATATTTTTCTGCGCAGCCCACTATCCAACCGATGCCCATGGAGGACTCGTTATATTCAATCTCGTTGGAACACAATAATCCCAACATTCGTCCTAGGCCACAAACTCCGCCTTTCCCTCCGACGGCAGCCTTATCCTCAAAGACTTCGGATTCCCTTCGTTCCGGTACAGCCGATCGAGCGGAGACTTCTTTACACACTCAGTCAAAAACTTCTGAGCGCTATTCACCTCCCCATTCTCTTTCGCAGTCACCGGAACGACAAAATGAAAAATCTCGAAAATCCCGTTCTGGTTCTAAGGACTACACGATGGTTAAGCTTCTGGCCCATGAAACCGCTCGAGCTAATGCGGCCGAACGCAAACTGAGTAGAGACAATGAGGCTATTATTACACGTGTCAGGCAGTTGCGAGACGCACAACTCCAAGCGGAGACCGAGGTTACACGTGTCACTGCCGAGCTAGCCTTGTATAAGCTGCAGCTCGACCTTGCTCAGAAAGGTTTCGTTAAATTTCGTTACCCACCAATCATGCAACTCACATCAGGTCTCAATAGAAGTTCGTCGAGCGCAAGCCATAGTTGACCGAGTTGAGGAAGATCGTCTCGAAGCACAGGAAAGATCGATCAGGGACCGTGAACGGATCAGAAAATTAATTCTCGAGCGTGCGGTCGAAAGAGCGAGAGAAGAAGGACGAAGGGAAGGCTGGCAGGAAGGCCTTGAAAGAGGTCGATGGCGAGCTTGGGCGAAACGAGAAGTCGCTGAATTTTACACTGATGACGAAGTTTCCGAGGAGCAGCCCGCAAGCGTTGTCTCCCCCTCCGCACGCTCTCATTTTACAGTCAACAAAAACGGAATTACCAATTTGACTAGGTAATGTGTTCATCCTCCTCAGCCCCGGGATGACAGCTCAATCCCACACCTCCAGGGACCGCGTAAAAGACACCTCGGCTGCTGCAGCCCGAAGTCAAACCAACGGCCCTGCGCAAGTCACTAGCAATAGTATCCCAGTGATTGCAGCTCCCGTTCCACGACGTCCGCTCACGTCACGGCCTGGAAACCCCACTCGGTCTTTCCCTGAAGATATCCAACTTTACGGCTATCGGACACAGGCTTCGGATAGTCGCGCCAAGACCTCCCCGCCTAAAACACACTCCACCACAGTTCCGCCAGACCGTGCAGCTTCGCGTCGTTCGCTCCGGTCCCATTATTCTATCCCCCCGGATGGTTATATTCCTACTCTTGGTCCTGGTTCTCGAATTTCCTTACCTCCTCCGCATGAGCTGGGTGTACGAGTTGAACCCATCACATCGCAACCCGGCGCGGAGCCAGCCGACCCGTCTTCAAAGGAGGGAAACAACACAAAGGGCGAGGATAACGGCCATGATCGATCGTCAAGAACCTTCCGCTATGAAGAAGCCCCGGAGAGGCCTCCATCCAGCCCTCGCAGTACTGCGGCGAGTACGAAGCGCGAGTCGAGTTCCGAGTCTAATGACGTATTTCGAGTACTACGCAAGAGAGATGGCCAGCAAACTCCAGCCTTGTCCACGGTATCTAGAGCTTCAACTCGAATTTCGCAATATGACATTGTTAGTCCGCCTGACCGCCAAAATTTGGGGTCTCGAGAAGAGTATGGGTTGAATCTCAATGGGAGAGCTGGGTTAGCCAGAAGACATGGCGTGTCTCGGCGAGGTGCACAACGTTCTCACAATCAAAACATCGAAGGCTCGCTTTCGAACAGCTCGGAAAGTGTCGAATCCCCTACTCCCAAGTCAAAAGGACATGGCAAGACTGCAAGGATGTTGGGCGAGACACAATCGGCGAAATTGGACCATGGTAACGAAGTACGTTGATCATCTCGTTACCTCCCATCACGTAAATCGAATGACAAAAAATCCTTCTTGCCCAGACGAAAATAGCCCGAAGTACGGAGCGACATCCTACCAATAGTCGTCCACATGTTGCTACGGGGTCGGGATCGCTTGTAGGCGCTTCTCGGGTTGCTCCCAATCCCAATCCGATGGTTGGTCAAAAAGGGTCCTATATCTATCGCAGTGCGGACCGAAATGAAACGCCGTCCATCAGCCAAACACTTCAGTCAGAGTCATATCTGAATCCCCGGGCCACGGTACAGAGGTCCATATCTTCTGTGACAGTGCCTGGCATTGATGTTCAACCGCCGGTATGTTAATCGTAACCATCGTCTTGATGTGACTTATGAGCATCGTCTACAGTCACACTCTCCCAGCAACTCATCAGAAGGCACTGCCATCGATCCCGTCTTGCTCACTCCCGAGCACGCAAATAGGCCGGCACCACTTCCAGAAGTTTTCTCGGCTGCCAATTCTTCTTCACACGAGCAGCAGAGTTTCAACCACTTGCCAATTATCGTTGGCCAGCTGCCGCCAGGTTTCGTGCCTCTCAGCCCTATCCCCACCATGACCAACCTCAAACTTGGAGGCGATGCGGATCAAATGGACACTGATAGAATCGCCCGATCTGGTTACCAAATATACGCAGGGGCGGGCCTTGTACCTGCGACACATATCGAGGTTGCGCAGGGGTTACCTTCTATGGGTGGTTCTTGGCCAGACCCATTGTCACCGAGGGATGTTTTCGGACCCCGTGCCTCAATTGGTTTATCTAGTCCCAAAAGGACTCCCGTGCACAGCAAGTATGATTCCCCTGCACCCTTAAATCGGCCGTTTTCGATTTTCTCCGATGATTAGTGGTAGAAGGCTGGGTACTGAGTTGGTCCTTTAATATTCGCTTTCCTTTGTAGTAGCTATCATCTGCGTTTCGAACTGTTTGTAGTTAATCTTTGTCAAATACAAATCCATAACTGCCATTCTCATCCGGGCTGATAGGGATTTACCGTGGCGACAGTGCAATTCCCACGCACCCTGCAACTGACCATGATGACTCCTTTGTGTCCACACTACGTCTTTGTTCTACTTTGTGTTTCAGTTTATGCTATTGCTGCACCGACGTCTTGCGCGTGGTCTTGCCCGCTCGTTGACAAAGATGCACGCACGCTAATTACTTGGGCACCTGCTTTGCCGTACAATGGAATATATTCCATCTTCGACTGTGTGTAAGTCAGGGCACTTCCTCGTTCCGATCTGTTAGAAACATTTCCACCCCAGATATGCAATTTCTGGGAGGCCCAACGAGCTACGTATCTGTCAGTACTATAAGGTATGGGGATTAAACCGCTTGAGCCTTCAGGACTTGTTTCTGATCTTCTCTGGTACAAGTCAAACGGCAATTATGCCCTCGGCTATATAGGAAGCGCATGTCCTTCGCAAGCGATACCCTGCTCACCTGAATTTGAACCAAAATTCTCGTCGATGGAGGCGGTGGAACGGCCACCGTGGCATAATTTGGGCAATGATTTGCTATGGTTTAAGGAGAATTATCGTGGTCCAACCCCAGAACCCTCCTAAAATTACAACTCGCTTGTGTCAGGCACATCACACAGCTCGACTATCTGCTACACTCGGTCGACCAAAAAGTGTGACATGTATTATGATTGCTCCACCTCCACTTCCTTTCGCCCTTTCCCCCGCATCCCTGCTAATATAGCATGCTAAGATTATTACCCGTGCCCTGGCGAAACAATCCCTGATGCGGTAAGAGAAACTCATTTCATGGGCGGTGTAGCTGCGACAAACACCAACGATGGTTGGTTGACAACTTGATCTATGCGGTAACTTGATTGATGATCTCCAGGCCGAGAAAATAACGGAAGTCCTGATAACAAAGTGATCCGTTCGATTAAGTGGAGCGTCTAACAGGTGATGGTGCTTCCAAAAACATCTGAGGCTAGTCCTACGTTGGAAAACGACGCCAATCATCAGCGGAAGAGATAGTGAAAGCGTACAAAGTTCAGTACAGTCCGGAGTGTCAGTCCGGCTGGTCCACAACCCTGAAGTAGGGATTCCAACATCGGTCCCAAGTCATTCAAAACTACATGCAATTGTTGAACAAGTGGTCCTTGGTTTCTATTAAAATCTGAACGGATTTCACAGTTTCGGGCTCACGGTTTGGTAGGCCCGTAAGTCGAAGAGCCGAGGAATGCAGGAACTGTATGTTCACCAAGCTGAGTGCGTCACCGAGGCAGCTTAATGACGACTGAGCTCTCGCCGGTCTTAGCCAAGGTCGTGATTGACACAGCGGGACAAAATTCTTCTGAAACCGGCTTACATATATCCTCTAATGAGTTGTGCTCGCTGTTACTCCTGCAGCGGCATATCCGTCCGTGTCTCTTCCAGCAAGTCCTCAGTTTCACACACTGCAAGCATTCCTTGGCTTCGCATTTCGGACGAGCAGGGTGGTTTCTAGCTTGCCATGACTCACAAACACTATGAGCCTGATACAGATATGTGCTAGGAACTTGAGTCACGCATCACTAGAATTGTACTTGCTATTATCCCAGTACAGGGTAGGCATTCTTGTCGGCGACGTTTTCATCGCTAATGTTTCACAAGATGTTATCCGTGTCTGAAGATCTCTAGTATTTAATGTAAGGTCTTCCGTTCATTCATTCTCATCCCAGAATCTCTCGTCCCAAAATCCTAAGCATGTCTCTTGTCACATTCAATCTCAGCTCTTACAACACCTCCATCTTGAACTGCGTTGTGTCTGGGCCACAATCCAGGAAGTATTTCCAGGTCATGACGGACCCCGCGAATCCGCGCTTCACTATTTTTCAAGGCATGGACGGCCAAGTCGCGGCTTTCATAGAATGGAAACAACACCCCGCCGTCGAGATTCGTGGAATAGTGGATAATCAAGCTGTCGCGAGCTGGATAACCCTTTCCACAGACCGCTCGTACGTTTAGCGCCGCAGTCGTTGCTAGTCATATTGAAGTCATCTGTTTTTTTTTAGATATCGGACAATGCAGGCAAAAGGACGCTATTACAACTGGGTCCCTTATGGAGACTCTATCTATGTGAGTTATCTTCCTGAGCAAGGTTTTACTCGCTTCTGAAACATATACAAGCTGTATTCAGCCGTCTCGGCCGCGAGAGAAATGTTTGCCAGGATAACGCGTGGTAGCGGCACAGTCAAACTCGAGATGACCCCACAGGCAGTTCAAGCTGGCCTTTTAGAGATTGCCGTCGTCGTCACTGTTCTGTTACAATGTGGAAAGAACATCGACTGATATCAATCCTCGCCTTCTTTTTCAGACCTCAGAATATAGCCTTTTAATCGCCTACGCCATTTGCATATCTGCATATTACTCTGCAGTCTAATTTATTAGTTTCGTAGTCTTACTTGATATATAATGTAATTAAATTAGGGCTAATCTTGAATGCCAATACTTACCTTGTAATAGCGTGCCAATTGCGCCACGAAGTTCGCAAATATCTAATTATCTTTTGCTAGAAAATCTGTGAGAGGCATTGAGCTTTGATTCAATATCAGAAACAAACGAAACACTCGTTCTTCAAGCTTTGGCGAGCACGATGTAACTACGTACACACGAATAGAGCCGGCGTGAAGTAATCGATTCAGACGCTTTGCCAAAGCCGAGGAAAGCGGGTAGCACGTATGCCCATCTTGCCACAAGATCCACAACATGTATATGGTGTACGGGTTCTTCTAGCGTTACTATAGCCGTTTTAACATCAGGTATAATCACTAGTGGGCCGTTTTGATACAACAATCATCACATCTAGGAGTATAGTTGATTCTCGGAAGGGTAAGAGCCCGGCTACATTGCAATCGGCGAGGTAGCGATAGAGCACCATTGAAACCTTCATCTATCGTTGTGGTGTGGTGTTCCAAAGTGACATCCCCCCTGCTGAGATCCTACCCTACGTTCTCGCTCTGATTGCAGCTGTGGCAATGGTAATTCTATCGTTAGGCATTAGGCAAGCAATAGTCAAGTTCGCTATTGAGGTTTCTTTCTCGTCATCGGTGAGATTCACAATGCTCCTCGGACGCCCTGCTGCTGAACGTGTTTAGTGGGTGGGCCAAGCTACACCCATCGTTCGTGTTGCGTTCTGTTTCATGATACCAATGCGTTGCCCGATGGCTTCACCTCAGGCGCACGAAGCGTGAAACCTTCCCGTAGCTCGGTTCGAAATTAATGAGTGAAAGTTGGGTAAACGCCTTCGCTTCAACTGAAAGCATCGCATGAATCAAGAATGTTGATTTGATTAGTTGGTAATCAACCTGAGACTATTTTTGTGTCCGCATCTCATCTGTATCCGCTGGCACACATGATAAGAGTCGGCGCTGTACATAGCTTAACAATCATCAGCGCACATTGATCTCTAAGCTATCATGAAGAGTCGTCTCAGTGAACGAGTGATAGGCGCATCAAATACCCAGTGCGAGTTGTTTTGGTATCCTTGTTTCAGCCAAAACAATCTATGCTTCTAATGCATCCACAATGTATCAGTTCAGTGGTTCATGTGCGAAACAATCCGAGATCGTCCACTCGGGTGAGTTCTTTTTTTTGTTGTCACTGGGTTCTGCAAAGTCGATGTACCTGTCATTTATGTATTGCTTGTTTGATCTCAAGAAGCTATCGATACCTCAGCAAGTGTTGTCCCTATCCTCAAGAACGAGATGTGGTAACCGCCTAAGTATCCCATGGAGATAATCCAAGTCCTCGTAGCGTTGATGCCGAACTGGTAAAAGGGGCAATCCCCATATGTAGCTTGTCTCAATTGATTGTCGTGCCGTTCAACCGACTAAACATCAAGGCAGTCGGTATGTTTAGGTGCCCTGAAGCCTGTGCGACGCTGCTTATAATTAGAAAGGGCGGGCCAGTCGCGGTGCAAGGACGGACGTTCCAAGATATCGCTTCGGTGAGCTAGCAAATACCAATCTAAATTAGGTCCATTGGCCTCTGCAAGTTTAACACCAGCGTAAAAGTATGATTAAATGTTTGAATCAGAAGAACCATAAATAGCATTAAGCGAAGGCTGAAACACGTGTGAATTCTCAGACGCGCCACCGCAATCGGAAGTATGGAGGTGTTAGTGTGTCATAGATGGATTGTTGTCTTTCGAAATGGACTCGACATGGTATCGAACCCCCAGTAGGTATGGAAGTTGAAAGCAAGGTTGACGCGGTGATGTCGGGGAAGGTTACCATCAATATTGGGACGTAATACTCCGGACTTTCTAATTCCTATCAATGCAGCGCGAGCTGAGCGTTGAGCTCAAAGGCAATGGCGTGGGGTATATAGGTTGAAAGATAAAAGAGCGATGTCTAAATCCACCGTTAGCGGCGTAAGTATAGGACGGCAGCCATACCGTCGCTTTGTAATTGACCTTTCTGGAGTGTGTGTTGCCCTCCAACAGTCCTTTCAGCTACATGTTCCTTTCCTTCGCGAGGCATCTGCTATCGCTGGAATGTGAACAGGCTTTGGCTGATGCTAGTCGTACGTTAGGTCGAATTGTGTTGGGTGTCAAGTTCGGAGATGGGTCAAGGAGGGCAACGAGTTTTCAGAAGGCAACGTGGTAAAGATGCTCAACCGAGAGGGGGAGCATTGCGTAGTGTCGTCCGGGTCTATACTATTGTCGCTCTGATTGCACAAAATGAGGGGTAACAAATATTATTAGCTGAAATTGAAGCGGGTAGTTTAGAGTTACAAGGGTCATGATAACGATGCCGCAATACTTTACGTATGGTGAAACGACAAAGGTGGGGCCGAGGCCGGGAGAGAGTTAGAGCTGAGCTACAGCATTGCTGAGCATGAATTGTTGGTAAAAGGCGAGCGCGAGGGATATGATATCAGAAAGCCGATACTGATACAAACACGCATAACGATCTTTGACTGGAGTCAAGTTGGAACTGGACTTGGGAGAAATAAACCCTCACATCTGCATTACAATATACAGACATCGTTGTGGCCCTAGTGGTGGTACGTCCGTTCTAGATCTGTATTTTGGCTGGTTAGAATATTTTGAGAATGACTGACGGTGATCATGTCGGAGAGATGCCATAATTGAATTAGCTGCTGTCATTACGGCACCATACATGTTACGTTGTGTATTGCAAAATACAAAACGAACCTTGTCGGAACAAATGCGGGACCAACAACAAGCAACAGGTCACGATCACGGTCACCTGACGAGGTAATATATAATAACCCCAACGCAAAACCGCGAACACGTTGCAAATCTCAACTTGTTGAGTCAGTCCAGAGCCCGCTGGTGGTCTCTGGCTTATCGTCGTCCACGCTATGATGTTGACCTCTCGCGTCGCTCTTAACAACTCGACGAATAGCCCTTGCTCAGGCTCGATCTCTCGCCCGACATCAACTCGTTGTTTGCCCAAACCCACTTCGAGGAAATCCGCCCCAACGTGTACCGTTTCACTCGCGAATGCAGGTGCAAATGGCTCTTCCACGAGCCTCACATCGGTTACATCTTCCGGAACTTCTCATGTCAATTTAATTCCTTTCCCTTCATCTTCTGAATTCTCAGATTCATCGATCAGCCAGCCTGACCGTACATGCTTGTTGCTTCTTCGACAATCTTCGGACATATCATTGCAGCCAGGAACTCGTGCTTCTCCTATTTTACTTTCTTCACAGGAGAGACGTAAACGCTCCACTGCTCGTCTTCAATCTATCCCTGAGCTAAAATCAGGCGGTGAACCTTTGTGCCAACCTCCACGCAAACGTCCTCGTCTGCAAAAGGATCTCAAACAAGTGAAGCGCACATCGTACATCGATTCATCCGACCTTCGATTCATGGCAGTCGTTCAAAGGAGTGTCGCATGTACGGTGTTGAGCCGGCGAGGGGGGAGAGCTGAATCAAACGGTCGATCCCAGCGATCGAGTATACTTGAGGCACAGGATGTGCTCCTAGCGAGCCGCCTCAGACTGCATCTCCTCTCACACGGCTTCCGTGATGCCGATCTCATAAGTACAGATGTGGAATTTTGCACAGATTCTGCCATGGATGTAGATGCTGAATTGCATCGCCCCTCGGTCGTCTCCGTTGATATGGATGTTGATGTCGAGACTCCTGAGAATAGCGATGCTGATTTAGCACAAGGATCGTTACCGCATCAAGCGGGCTCACTAGGTCTTGATCGACTTAGTTCTTGTCAGCTGGTAGCCACACTCATTATGCGACAACATGTCCACACCCCAAGTCGATTCTCTCTCAAACCTGGCATGTTAGGCTCGGGAAGGAAAACATCGCCCCTAGTTGCTCTAAATCTTTGATCGGAAGGTCCGAATTGTTCCATTGCTGCGCAAATGATTTGCTGACTAGCGCGGTCGTTTAGATTTGACGTATCCGTCGGACATTGTGTCATCCGATGAGTTTCTCGGTGTTTGGTGCTACTGTCATTTATTCCGCTCCCTTTCTTCTCGGAGGATATCTCTAATCATCTGCTTACCGTCTGCATATTTTCCTCTGCAATCATCGCATTTCATGTATCCACACACACACACACACCCTGCATCATCAAAATGTGGCATCTGCTTCACGTACTTATGATCTCATCCAACAATCACATCACGAATTTTACGCCTTAGCTCGCCTAGGTCATGACTAGCATACTCACTTCTGTATCGCCAACTCATCACACTCTTTCGCTGTGTACATACAATTCGAGAATTGATTTCTTCATGTAGTTAAAAAGTCCGACGACCGTAATCTGCGGAATTAGCAGTCTCAGTTGAGCCCCTACTGGTTACCACATACATAACGCAGCATAACGCGTGTTGTTTCACGGAGACCGTCATCAGTAAATAGGCAACAACAACATTTCTTCCGTGCGGCATTTGCCGTCGGTCTGGCGGCGGACAACGTTACACGCAGCCACATCTCATCGTTTTCGTTTTCTGCAAAAATATGACACTGACTTCATCTCATCCTTTATCAGGAATACCGCACGATCATATTACCGATATATTTGCTCCAAGTTGGGCGCTGCATAAGTTTCAACCGCTTGAACCCGCTCAGGGTCAATAGGTAAACACATATCTTGTACTGCACCAACTTAGGCATATACTCGAAAAACGGACTGAGCCGGCCATTGGCGACTGTTGTCAATTGGGCCACAGCCTCCGGAAAATCCCGTGTTGTACGAACAGCCCGTCGGGCCTCAAGAGCTAACAAATCTTAAACAAGTGCGTATACTGCGACGCCCGACGTCAGAGAGCCGACACGAGATGCCCGTGATTGTTGCTTTATCGAGCAGCTCACCGACTTTAGCCGCCACCTTACTCGCCTAAAGGAGACATTTTCCGTGAGAGAGCGGATCATCATTCTAATATGTCATCCCGATTACTTTTGATTTTTCTATCGGTAAACGATGATTGCTCAGTTTAGGCCTTTGTCATAGCTTTTGTACGCAGTATCGCTGCTCGGCGGCACTGTTCTGCTTGGTACAGACCGAGTCCGAATTGACCCTTCGCCTCATCTAACCTGTTTCTCATCGGGATTTTAGACATGCGTCACAAAAATGGATCTCCCTTTTTTTCGTGATTAGTGGAGACGTTGGCAGGACCGATAAATCCACTCCGCCTTCTTCGCTATGGTTGGAAGGTATATGAGTCTCTGGCTCCTAGGCCTAACTTCAATTCCCCAATATTGAGCTGTGGTTCAGTTTTCGTAACATCGAGAGATGTATACAAACAATCCGTACGCTCAAGGCGGCTGGTACAATCCAGAAAATCCGCTTTCCATTAACAACGATACGTGGGGTGGTCAATCGCCTCCTCAACCATCAGTTTACGGCGCACTCCCAAATGCACCACCACCTTCCCCACCACAGATCTTGACATTCTTCTTCGTCTCTCTCAATCCGACGATTCTTAACTGTGCCGTAATTGGCCCTCAATCGCAGAAATATTTCGAGATCGTGACAAGCTCTCCTCACTTTGGCGCATCCACTGTATTTTTTAATAAACGGGGAGAGCAGTTCGCCGCCATTGAATGGGTCAGTCCCCCCACAGTAAAGATACAAGGTATAGTGGACCGGCAAACTGCCGCAAAATGGCTTGAACTTGCAAAGGATCGGAGGTCTGGTCACACTCTCCCAAACAATCTCTTGTAGCTGACTCGTACCTTTGCAGCTACAAAAGCATACAGGTACGCGGGAAGTGGTACGCATGGGTACATGGGGAGAGGGGCATTAGCGTCAGTTCCATACTTGAACACCTCCATGTCGCGGGAAACTCACCAGTAGATATGATAGCTTTTTACAGTTGGTCCAAACCCTCCAGAGCTCGTAGCAAAGGTTTTGAGAGAGACAGATAGCTTGAAGCTAGAGATTTCCGCCCAAGCGGTTCAGGCTGGCATTTTGGAAGCCGTTATCGTGTCTACAGTTCTCCTGCACTGCGGCCGTGATTACGTTTAATGCATTCTTTATTTTGGTTTTGGAACCGAGCATAGATAGACCTATCGTAAATTCTGCATCATTATCATTCTTGCCACTTAGGCTCATGTCCTCTATCACTTGCTTTTGCCTCGCCTTTCCTAGAAATTTATAGAAGTTTACCTCGATTTTGGGACGGGGCTCAGCCGCAGCCCATCTTGCCTCCGTAACCACTTCGGCTCTTTCACAATAATTCTCCTTGTTTGATCACAAGCGTTCAATCAAGTGAATTTTGATCGCTAATATCTAAATCAAACAAGCATGTAGTTCAAATTTAAATCGAGCGTCCCGCTTTCAGCGACTGTAGTGTCGGAGTCCGGTTTTGTAAGCTGCTGTTTGTACTTTTACCGCAACATATATTTATCGGGGTTGATTGCAACATAAAACGATTCAGCATGTACGTAGGTATCGGATTGAAAAATCATAGTGGATACTTCATGTTCGTATAGACATACCAAAGACCGTCCTGTTATCTGCGTTGTAACCATCAGCGATTGATGTAAACTTTTCTTCCAGCCTCATTTTTTGCTCCACAATCAGCAACGAAGCCAGGATTTGGTGTCGGAGATGTTCAGTCCCTGATTCCATGACAATGCTGGGTAACGGGCTGGAGATTATCATGTACGCTAAGGGCGCGTCTGGATTATACTCGTTGTATAGCTGGAAAATATGATATGGGGGGTTAGCTGAAGAGTACAAGTGGTTTGAGTGTACAGCCTACTGCAAATCGGTGAACAACGTGCGTTTTCCAATAGTATCTTCCGGCACCAGTCTCTATCATGGTTGCATTGCTTTACAAAAACGTAAGCCGAAGAAACTATGCAATCAACGGAAGGCATAGTTTACCTTCCATCTCCAAGTCGAATGCTAGTCATCCATTCGTTCAGTTTGAACGACTGTTCTCCATTGTCGGTGAATGTAATTTTATCGGAGAAGAAGGTTCTACGTTTGATAGTCACCAGCAGTTTTTTGGACTCTGCGTCTTTGATTTCGGTTCGATTTCCTGCATTGTCTAGGGTGGAAACAGTGTACATCGGTCGCCCTTGAGCTGTCAGAACCGCATTGGTCATGCTATTTTTGCTGAAATCGAGCTGAAGGGAAGTCGGTTTGACTGGGATTGATTTAGAATCCATTTCTGGGAACGAGAGGATGGGCTGTTAATCGCAATGATATAATGCCAACTATATAAAGTAGCGTTTTACAAAGATTTGCATGTGGATGCAGTGCAAGGCTATGCAATTGCACACCTTATGCTATACACAGGACGTTCCTGAGGTGCCAAGACATATTGTCCTGATGGAACCAAATGCGTTGGAACTTGTTGTATGAGCGGACGATTCCCATGATGTGTCGAGTGAACTGTACATTGTATCACTGTAAGTCTGAATTTTCTTGTCGGACAACTGTGGCTTCGGGGAATGCCGGCAAATCATATCCGACTCTTTCTGCCGGACCGTGACGGTGCGTCCGGAGGAGGAAGTCCACCTTAGAAGGTAGATAGATAAATGAGCAAGTTACTCTCAACCCATAATCCATGGAGACGGATTGCAGTACTCCAGGCTAGAAGTTTCAGCTGCATTCTTCCGATTGTGCACATAATCAACAAGATCGAATACACTACGCTAAGTCCTACCCATCCAATCGCTTGCACCGAGATTTTGCCCGTTTTTGTCCTTGGTAGCCGCTTTTACACACACATGAGTTTCAAAAAGCAAGTGCTTGGTGCGGGAGTCGGCTCCCTCTTTTGGCCTTTCTGTTTCTATCTGCAACGCAATGAAAAAGTAATTATAATAAACCCAGAAACTCTATCTTTAAACGACCTCTACCCTACGGCATCATGCTGCATTCGGTGAAACACATACTCACAGGCTGGCAACCCATTTTGAACTGTCACCTCCTCGCCCCACTCTTCGACCCTGCAGCGCACACAAATTATCTCAACGGGCAGTTCTCTCAAGGCTCACTAAGACCTCTAGAGCCGTGTAGCATCACAATGTCTCGGATCCTATGCGCCATCATCAATCGTCAAACCAAATTCCCTGGCATCCACAGATACCTTTGAAGTTTGATGGAGACTCTGTTTCAAGATGCCCGGAGGGTCGTCCATTTGTCAATCGAATATTTAGGGGTATAATTCGGAAAGAATTTCTCACGTAGAATCGGGCTTACAATATTTCTTGCATAGATGGTGTTAGGTCAAGTGGAAGTGTAGCACCGGGCACGGAAGACCATTTGCACCTAAGCCAATCCGGAACGGGCCCTCGAGTGATCCTAGATTTTCTGCCAGATATTCCTCGAGCTCACCAGCATATGAGGTTTGCTCTGGCGGCTAGGCATTGATGATACGCGCCTTGATGAACGGTGCTTTGGAAAGGAAGAGCATAAAAAGCAGGAGAAGCAGGTGGCCAAAAGTTTCTTTGACTTGGCATCACGTCTATCGTTATTCATATATGGCCCGACCCCGTCTCTACCACCCCTTCCTCTTTATTCTCCGTATGCTCTCCGAGGAACGTAGTCTATGAACGATGAAGCATCCAGAATCAACACACGGCTACGCCCGCTCCCTGTTTTTGAAAGAGAGAGGACAAGCTGATCCCTGAATCACCCGACCCGCACCGTTGGTGTATCATCAATGTGTTGTCAGGTTGTCGAGTTCGAGATTGGACTGATGAAATTGGTGGGCTATACATGTGGTTATTTGTTACCTGTTGTTACACACGCAAGCCGGTGTGTCCGTGCAATAGCGCAAAGTCGTGCTACAGTCGATTTCCGACGTTCTCCTTCTCATTACACGAAAAGTGATGGTTGACATGGTGGAACGGCCTCTTGTGAGAACCGCCAGCCGCATGGGTATTGCATTGATCAACTGATGCATTAGATATAGATAACAACTGATAACAACTGATAATGTAACTGCATACTCAAATTACCATTTTTTGGCAATCGCCTTCAGGAAACTGTTTGAAATTATATTATCTATAACTTGCTGAAGCAAATTTATCTTAAACTTACTTTCCATCATGCAGTTACTAAAATACAAGAAATGTATGTTGAGTTTGACTGGGGTCAACCTTAGCGATAACGGCCGTCGTTTGGGATGGCTGTGTTGTACCAGGCTAAAGTCTCTATAGGTACGGGCCGTACGGCATACCAACGAGAAGAATGGCTGTACTATTTGACGGATAATATGACGATGATGGTGTAAAACGGCTCTCAATATTACACTGATATTACCTGTTGCGCACCCTAACAACAGGGCCAACTCACAGGATTAAAACCCATTCGCATTCACTGTCAAGCAAATTTTCTCTGACGTTTTCCTTCTAGCTGGCCTGAAGGCTTTTTTTTGTCTTTCTCG
>JABCKL010008548.1:1639-15677 GCA_018851305.1 Calocybe cyanea
AGAAATGCTCTACGCTCGGCATCATCTCTCATGGGGCTGCAGCTTTTCTCAAGAATGTTCACCTTTATTCTGAACCAAGCTATGGTTCGTATGGTGCCGCCCCGTGCATATGGAACCGCCGCAATTCAATTCGAGCTGTTACTTAGCACAATACTTTTCCTCAGCCGCGAAGGCGTGCGGAATGCTCTTCTACGCGTCAAGGACAACCATATCGCAGCGCACAACGTAACTCTACTACCGGCACTACTAGGGTTTCCGGTAGCAATCACATCGGCGTACTCCTATGCTCATTTGGCAGGTCTTGAAGTGAGCAGTCAGGAGTACTTTACAATATCTATAAGGATATATGCGATAGCAGCATTACTGGAACTAATGAGCGAACCCATGCATAATCTGTGAGACACACTCATCGCTACCCCATTCATGTCTTTTGACAAATCCTAGAGCTATGTCGGAACTAAAGACGAGGATCCGCGTAAGAGCAGAGGGGTTTGGTGTAACAAGTAAAACTGTTGTGACACTTCTCATCCTCTTGTACGACTTAAGAAGCAGCAAGGAAGGTAGCCTTGCGCTACTTGCGTTTGCTGGGGGCCAGCTGGCGTACGGCTGTGCTGTCCTTGTTAGCTATACCTCTGCATACGGCATCAAGCCCCTATGGCCTCTGTCGTCCCCCGTCAGGTGCTCCCCAATATATATTTGAATCTCTGTTCTGTCTGACAGGATGCTACAGAGGCGGCGCGACACATTACTTCGATCCCGAAACCCTCCGCCTGTCGCTGACGATGACTTTCCAATCTGTCATCAAGCACTTCTTAACCGAGGGCGACAAGTTAGTCTTATCATGGTTCAGTCCTTTACAAGACCAGGGAGGTTATGCCATCGCAGTCAATTATGGTCAGCTCTGTCGAACGATCCAAAACTAGGTTGTAATCAGCATGTAGGTTCCCTTATCGCGCGCGTCGTCTTTCAGCCGATCGAAGAAGCTTCTCGTGGCTTTTTCTCCAAGGTCCTCAGCGGTGCCTCCACGAAATCTGATCAACGTGCCCTAACCCAAGCCGCTAACTTCCTCACGTCGCTGCTCGCCGTTCAAATTGCTTTTTCCATAATCCTCCTGATTTTTGGGACGGCCTACATTCCTGTATCTCTGCAGATCTTGCTTCCCCGTCAATACCTCGCGACTAGTGCGCCCAAAGTCCTATCCGCGTGGGTGTGGTACATTCCTGTGCTTGCTCTAAATGGAGGGTTGGAAGCTTTTTTGTCGAGCGTGGCAACACCCCAGGATCTGGTCAAGCAGAGCCGGTGAGTTAATCGCCAATCTAGTTAACTCTTTCGTAATTTGATATCTGCTAGTTGGATGGCTGCGTTCTCGGCGGCTTACATTGCCGCAGCTATTACCCTTTTCAGCCTGCGTGTTGGCGATGTATCCTTGGTCTATGCCAATATTCTGAATCTTTCCGTGCGAATTGCATACACAGTTAACTTCGTGTCTTCGTTCTTCGCTCGGCGTTCTGCCCAACAGGTTCTGAATTGGAAGTCTGTTATACCTAGCAAACGTTTTCTGCTGTCAGCTGCGGTCTCAGCGATCTTAGTGAGAATAAGCCGTCGTAAGCTGGACATGGAGGCTGTACTTAATACAGGACATCTCGGCGTAGTGCAACCGTTGGTTTTACTTCATGCTGGGTTCGGTGCTTTTCTGTGCCTAGTCAATGTTGGCTTCTGGTGGGTGGATAATGGCCGTCATTTACCAATCCCATACGCACGGCACCCCAAAACGGATTAATTAGATCACACATTATACCCCTACACCATGCCTATAATATACCAGCGATAGTGTAACTGTGTAACTGTAACGAAAATAGCCTAAGTGTATGCCCCAAGCCATTTTTCGTAATAATTTGAGACAGCCAAGGAGCCTTCCCCGTATCGGCCATCCAGATGTTGCGTGCGGTTGCGCTCGACGTACGCTATGAAATCCTTTGGCACTTCATGTGAGTCTGGCATGTCCCCCATCGCTATGCGCACTGTAGTAGAATACACTTCTAAGTCTTTTCGCTCGCCCATCGTTGTAGGTGCTTCCATGAGTTCCTGACATTGATCAATATACCTTTTCGTACTAAGTTAGACTCGGAAGGAGATGACAATCGATGGCGGACCCTTGGTATTCTGCCACTTCAATCTCCGAGACGAACGGCTTCAACAGCCGATTTGCGATGAACTCGGTTGAGTGGCGGTCCAACTCAGGAGCCTCAGGATGGCCCTTGATATCAGGTCGCGATGGAAGTTTTCGTAGCGGTTTCATCGGCACCGAGCTAGGATGCGAGGTGATCCATCGACGGACACCTTGCACAACGCTTCACCAATGATGTTAGCTAGCTTCGCCTCGTGAGATAAAATTACCTGGCTTGCTCGACTTTGCTTGTGTGCCCGTGAGGTTCGAAGGGGCTGTAGTTCATATCGTTCGCTGTCTTTCTATGTGGATCACGGTGTCAAAAGAACATCCGGAAGTCTCAAATGTTGTCACCCTACCCTGGAAGTTTGAGTGTACTATTCATAGAGTACGCAAAATGCTTTCCTAGAGACGTGAACAATAATGGTCGATAATACTCAACCCAAAAGTCTCCTTTTTGTTTAATAAACTCTTTGAGTGCCCTGTTAGAATCATCCAGGTGGAATGCAGGCTCCAGATGCTCCTCGTGATACCATTTCCGATAGCCACTACGAACTGGAGGATGCGCGATAGTGCGTTCGCCCTGGACACCTAGAAAGAGGTTGATTGCTGCTTGTTTGTCGGCATCTGACGCTCTTGGTAAGGTCATGATAATAAGAATGGAGAAGCAGTCTCTAACCAAGAAGAGAGTTGGTATAAAAACGTCGTATATTTTCAATAATGTCCCTTGAGTGACTATTCCAATGTGGCATTCGTCTGTAGGTCTCTACCCGATTCACAAGCGCGCTCCCTGTATATTGCAGAGCAATTGCTAAAGGCTCATCAGCGAGGTGGCCGACCAATGGCTTGACCCAAGACCACTCACTGTCACCATGGTCGTGGTACATTTCCGTGAGCATATTGACTCCGTCTGAGTCGAATGCCAGGTTAGGGTTATCAACAACGCCGAGAGCATGAAGTTGATGCCCTAGTGCCCGCTTCCCGAACACAAATTGTGCTGCATTCGTGCGATCGAGGCAGTCCACGCAATTTATCCGACAGATGCCGTTCTGCAGCGAAATAGAGTCACGCCAGGGCTCCCTTTGCACACTGCGAGCATAACTACATGTAACAGATGAAGAAATTACAAGGCATACTTGTTTTCGCTCTCATCTCGCAGAACATGGGAATATGGTTCAGGGCCTGAATGGAAGAATCCAGTCATCTGTATGGACTCTTCCGCGATATCTTCCAAGTAACTTATCACGTCTTGTGTTTTCCTACCATGGTGAAGCAATTCAAAATCTGAACGTACAGGATTTCGCCAATGGTGATGACATACTCCTTATATGCGCGTGACATATCCCATGCTCTATATACCATCTTCTTGTCGCGCGGGAGAAATTGATTCAAATATCGGACACACTGTGTGTACTCGTCCAGGAGCTTTGATTCGCGGGGTACAGGCTCCCTCCGCTTGATAAGATTCAGGATCGTGATTGGAGCACCATAACGCTTGAAGAGATCATCAAAATGACGCGATGCAGCTGTATAAAAAGGGTCTACAACGCTAACTATATGACGCATATAAGACTACAATGGCCGAAAAAAGGAATGATGTTACTTGCTTTCAATGGGCGGCTTTGGGACCATAGTGTTGGTCTCTTGGGTCCAGTACACAGGAATGCTCCCACGATACTAAAAGCTTCCGTGGATTTTCTCGCCGCAGAGACTCGGATATCAGACTTACTTGAACGTAACTGGTGTAATTCGGGCTGGGGCGGCGGTCAGGAAGTTTAGTCGACGTGTCACATCGTGCTGGATAGTAAAAGGCAGTAGTCAATGCCTCTGACACAATTTGCTCGGTTTCGACTTCGTTCGCCACATTGCCCTAGATTAATCAGCAATACGTATACTCAAGAGTGGAGGGGTCCACTGACTTCGTCATTGACGCCTCTTTTCAGGTAACGAGCACCAGCGAAATGCCGTGACCTCCGTGCAATCAAAGTGATGAAGATGACACGTCCCAAGACCGTCAGTTCTACAGTAAACATAAGTTTGATTTACGAAGGTCGTTCGCATGACGTACTTGCTTGGTCTACATGTCCGTGTACCAGAGGCACCAACCAATGCGAACTGAACGAGAGTCGGTCCTCGTTAGCGAAAGGGGCGGAAAGGAGATGGAAATTCCATGCAAATCGGTCAGTGAACGGCCATTTAGCATCGGAGGGACGACTCGACCCGGTGAGATTACGTTGAAGAGTGGAGGTCAGATCATAAGTATAACTGTTAGTCGATCAAAGTGAAGAACTGAAAGGAATGTTGCAAGGGTTGGACAGACCTGAAATAAAAGTTCTTGGACATATCAACTTGTTTGAAAATATTCATGAGGCGCTGTTCTTCTGCAGGCTTCTCAATTTTATGATTGAAACACACCGACAGGATGTCAGTATTCTCGCAGTGATACAGATAGTGTCCTCCGAGAAGTGAGACAACCGAGCGTTTTGTGATGGTTATCATGTACCATCCGGCAGTAAATCGTATGAAACCTAAAGCCTTGTCGGCTCAGCGGATACCTAGATTATGATATACCGAAAGCACACACCAGCAATGCCGTTGACAACCCGGCCTTTTCCCAGCCCGCCAGACGCACGGTTGCCGTCGTCCAACATCTTCAACAATGCACTCATCTGTTTACCAGTATACTCGGCTTCGTCGTCGATTATTATGAGCTCGTCTTGAACGGTGCGGTCAATTTTGATAATGCGATGCCTAGATTCTGCTGCATTGGAAGCAACGATATAAAAGCGTAAACGGTTCTCATAAAGGATGAATTTGTTGAAGGCTGTAGATGTACGAGATTGCTTGGCGATGGTAGTGGAAGATGCAGGAGAAGAGCTGGTTTTCGTTTCGTCCAGACTCATTATCTCATAGCAATTAGTATGCGAACGAGCAGAGCACTGATCACGGGTTACTGTATTTACAGCGTCATCTTATCGGATGGCCGCGGGCGTCTAATATTACTTAGTACATACTTCAATTATCTTCAATGGTGCTTTCAGTAGATACTATACAGTACATGCAGTGCGAGGCCTACTCCTCACCAACAGTCCACGAAATCTGATCCCCGACGCTTAGTCTCCCCTCCGAATCTTCCCTGCCACTATCGCTCAACTCCTTCCTCCACAACAAATGGATTCCAAACTCGACCCTCTGGCTCCCGTTCCTCCGATGGCGAGCCAAGCATCCAAAAGGCTCTTTCATCTTCACACCTGTGTCCTGATTAACACATATCATGAGACACCGCCTGCAGCGTGCGAGGACCTGGAATGTCTGGGCTCCAATTCGTATGTGATGAAACTCATCTTCACAGAAAGCCGGGAGGCTGTCCAGGAGGAGAGACGAAATCGTAAAATTAGCACGAAAGCAGGAAGGGTGGACGGGAGGGTGGGTGTTGCTATCCGATGCGATCCAGTCGTTGACGGCACCGACCGAAGTAGTTGTAATGAGCGTAAAGGGAGACTCGTTGGAGAACAAGATCGATACCGGCGATCCCTCACTGTCAAAGGAAAGGGGAAGGTCCACCGAGCAGGCTGCAAGGGGGGAACTGCTTGGCAGGAAGCGGTATAGCTGACATGGCACGCCCAAAAATTTTGTAAGCCAGCCATCAGCGTCAGACGAAAGCCTATAAGATGCTGTCGTGCCATTGCGGGTTTCTATATCTACATCTTCTATGTTAGGTTCTCGAAGCGACAAAATGATGTCGGTCATCCCATCTGCTTTGAGAATCATAATTTCCTCTTCGGCGTCGTCGTTAATACATGGTTTGATAAGTGCCATCCTAGGAAACTGCTTCTGTGACATTATCTTCCCAGTCGTGCTGCTGACAATCATGAACTCTCGGTCATGGAGAAGGCCAGTGTGAGTAAGCCTGCATGACAGGACTGATTGACCACCACACGACTTGATAGGATCTGTAAAACCAGTATCAGAACATGCACCTGGGATAAAAGAATTAAGAACACACAGCGCACAAGCGCTTTCAAAGACACGTCTTTTTGCACAGCGGCCCTGGGACTCGTCCCATCTAAGCTTAGACGCCGGAGGGACATCCCCAAAATACCTTCTGACACCAAGAAATATCGCTTTAGAAAGTCGACGAACTTTTTTACATCCTCAATACTGCTAGGGGCTCCGAACGAGATGCGCGCAAGTCCGAGTGGTTTAGAGTCACCATTACCTCCAAAGTCCTCTAACATATCGGCGTGACTTAGCAAGATGTTGGAAAGCCGAAGCCATAAACTGAGGAACGAAGACTTACGTCCGTCACCGCAAATCCGACCTTCTTCCCACAGCGTCTGCAGCTCTGGGTCACTGAAGCCACTGATGCGAGCCAAGACTCCAGTATTACACATGCCCCCCGTACGAAGTTGCAAATTGGCGACAGTTGCCAGGTTGCCCAAGTGATTATGGCCAACAGGAGTTTCACCGTTGGGAGTGGGTGTATAGAGGGTAAAAGCAATCGTGGGTCCGTCACTCTCCCACCTCTCGCTTCCTTCCCCTTTGTGAATCTCAACTAGGCGAGAGTCGTCCCAATGTCTCAATGATTCCATTTCTTTGCGTGTGAGATCGGCCAAATGTCGCGCATGTTCGCCCACGGCACTAAGGGAGGCAGCAGGATCGTCACGCGCAGATTGAAGTACGGAATGTGGCGTGAATAACCGCTGGTGAGTGCTCATGGAGCAATCCAAGGCAACGATATTCAGATAGGCTATGGTACCGTCCTCGAGTTGCTCGTGTATCGTTGGGTCACGATCGTCCCTCTGTTTGCTTCCCCTAGGACGAACCCAGTAGGGTGAGGAGACCGAAAGCGCATCTATGGCCCCGCCACCAAAATAATTCAGGGACCCGGTATTTGAGACAAGGAAATGCACAGAAGAGCGTTTAACGAGGAGGAAACCTAGTCCAGTCGGATGGCCCTATATTAATGGCTGGATAGAAATCGATCGACAATTTGACTGAAAAGTGGGAATGGCATACATAGATCTTATAAAAACTGCCCACGATAAAATCTGGCGCACCGTCATAATCCACGTTGCTTAGATCAAGCGGAGAAGTGGAAAGGTAAGCAGCAGCATCGACTAGAACCGCCCGTCTCTTATTGTATTTTCTAGATTGGCGAGACAGAATGAGAGCTGGATGTAAGCCTAGTCGCGATCCAGTGACATTGCATTGGGCTGGGTAAGCATTCAAAACATAAGCATCATCGCTTAGATCCGGAGAGGGAGATAGGAAGGAGTTGAGTTCAAGGCTGTCAACTGCTGCGCCACCTGTCAAAGCGCACGCTCTGATGCCGACCAAACTGGTATGAGACTCTCTGATGTACCTGTATTTCGCATTGGAGGTCCAGGGAAAGCGCTCTCCAAGAAGTTTTAAAGAGGCAGTGGTCCCGCTAGTCCATACGAGATCCCAGCGCTCTTGTTCCTTATCTTTTAGATTGAATAGTATGCGCATTACCCTAGCTCGCATTTTGTCAATGATGCGCTGGGTGGGAGGGTGTGAATGTGGATTGGAATAGAGAGTTGATTGGACTGCAGTAGTGAATGAAGAAATGGCAGATATTGGTGAAGGAGGAGAGGCAGCATAGTCGAGATGAACGAGCTGAGAAGAGTGGAGGGAGGGATACTCGTCTGCTATGAGTGTCGCAAAGGCTGCCCGCGATAGGCCGTAGCTGTCTGAAGTCTGCATACTCTTTTATTTACCAATATTTGTGCCTAACACTATATGTACGCAAAGAAGCCAGTCTCACCTTCTTTCCTCTCTACCGTCCCTTTCTGCGCCAAAAAGTCACCAGCAGCCATCCTAATCCTTTCACATGTCATAGGAAGCCTAAACTCTTGAAAATCTGTGATTCCCGCATCTTTACGCGCAGAGTTCAGAGCGCAACGAATCGCAAGCGCAACAGAAACGCCAAGGAAAAGAGGCGGTTCACCTAAGAAAAAAAGTGTTAACAAATACCAATCCTCACAACCAAAAAGGATTACTTACCAATTCCTTTCGAAGCCTCAAAAAAAGCTTAATAATCCAAATCGATATGCACATTTGTGAGAGACTTACCTTAATGGAGTGCAGGTTCGGCCACTCTGCATCTCGAAGAAGAGAAACATTCAAGACTTGAGGAATATCAGAAAAACCCGGGAGCTTGTAAGAGCCTATATAGATTTAGTGCCCTTGCACAACTAGAGAACCGTCGTTAGGACACCCACCTGGCCCTTGAGTAAAGATCGCTCCATTCTGTCGAAGCCACACCGATTCCTCGAGAGTTGCCCAGCCTTGACCTTGGGAGAACGCCCCCTCGCTGAATCCACAGCGTCAGACAGGTCACCTTAATCAGATCAAAGCGAAAAGGCTCACATCTGACCATAGTCAACAGCAGGATTCAGAGATTTACCGACATCCATCTGAATAGATCAATAATAATGTTCAACAACTTCAAAAGCAACCTACATGGATATCGACACGAAGGACGGTGTGATCTCCACTGAGTGTGTCGACCTCGACTTCCGTTGCTGCAACCCCTTGAGTATAGTACATAAAGAGATCCGCGGTCCTGTTCATGTTACTGAATCGGTGTTTAGTATGTGAATCGCAGAAATGACTAAAACTACTAACTTCCATTCATATCCAAGATTCGGAGCCTTGTAATGCCCCGTAGCACTCAGCGATACGCGATCGGTCCACGCAGCAGTAGCCAACTCAGCTAACGATGCGTCCTCTCCGAGTTTCTGCCTGTAAGGCTCAAGCCGCCGATTAAGCTCAACACATGCATTGTGTACAGCATATCCTTGTAGATCGCTTCCGGCTGATGCAGCCGTCGGTACGCTATCTTAAGAGTGCAGTCGATCCTCAAAGATAGGTCGGGCTGCCATATTTTACTTACTAGGAACTGTGTTCGTAGATGTTTCAGAGGTAAAAACGGCATTCAGGGGGACGTGTAATTCTTGGGCTGCAACTTGACAACACCTAATTAAACTTGAACTCGTGCGTTGACAATGTGATAAGTAACAACTGTACTTTGTATAAAGTCCTACATGGGGTTTAAAACCATCAAATTTCCATAAGACTGGGAGCATACCTTGACCCATTTCTGTCCCCCCGTGCGCCACAAGAACTGAGCCATCCATATAGATATGAACAAGAGCTGAACCTTGATTTTGTTTTGTGACGCTACAATCAAGTTATTCGTCGACTGAGTGGATAGATGCAAAAGGAGTACCCAAAAGCCAACTATGGTAGACGAAGGATTAACTAGCATCACATTCACGAAAGCTGCACAACGGCAATGACTTACGCCAAATTTAGTGGGCACAAGCACAATTCCGCGTTTTCGCCACCTGTGGCTCTGCGGAGGTATATGAGAAAGGTTACAGCCATTGGCGATAGACAAAACTACTGAGTTAAACTGCTCTACATCAACACGACGACGATCGTAATTGCTTGAAACGCGACAATCTTGAAGTAGACGGGGAACATGCCAATCGAGAACCTACGCAAACAGTTAGAATGGGAAGTGTTTTGGCTGCGCTGATGCACCTTCTGGTGATAATGCGTCTCTTGGCCTTCCTTATATAAATTGATCTGCGTCGCAGGGGTAAATTATCGTAGCGGTATTCAGTGGCAAGGGGAACAAACCTGGCGAACGTGGTCAATATCTAGGCCCAGCGTGTGCGCAATCACCTCTGCAATATGCTCAGATACAGCCATACCCTTGTGAACGTTTTGATAGAGCCGAGGTAAGTTGATGTAAGAGCGTACCTGTGGGGCACCGAACCCCCGGAACGCAGTGTTAGACACTGTATTAGTCCTACATAGCTTGCCCCGGACATCCATATGAGGTATGTAGAAGCAATTTTCAATGTGTGCTAATGCACGGTCGACAACACCACCACTGATATCGAGGGAGTAGCCAGCGTTGGCAAAGGCGTCGGCGGTAAGCGCGATTAGCTTCCCTTTGGATGTGAATCCGACTTTCCAATCGAACCGGAAGGGATGGCGTTGTCCAGTTGTTTGAATGTCCTCGGCTCGATCCAGCATGCAGCGTACAGGTCGTTTTGTTTTCTTCGCAGCTAAAGCGACAATAGCGCAAAGCTTATGTGCCTCAGCGAGAGGCTGCAATCATCGCAGTAAGGCGGAATACACACCTGTGCAAAGCGGGTTTCTTTCCCTCCGAAACCGCCACCCATGCGCTTGCTTCGAGCTACAATTCGATTCCGCGGCACACCAGTAACCTATTTCAACATGACTCAATATTTAAGAATAGCGAGAACGTAAACTCTACCTGTGCAACCCAACGTTGGCATTCTGCCACTGCTTGGGTGGAAGCAAAAATTTCCATCTCGCCACTCTCAAACTTGGGTAATCTGTGATTATGCGCTGATGTCAACCTTCATTAGGTCGAAAGACTGCTGCATCTCCATGCTCACGCTAGACATGCCATGGTCTCTAGATAAAAATGCTAATGTTGTGATATCAGTTGAGGAACCTACTACAATGCTAAAGAATAACCTCACCTCTTGTCCACCCATGCGTGTGGCACCTTCACAGACGTGCTCACATTGGTTGAGGGCGGTATCAATATCATCGCCTCGCGCAATTCTTCTGCTGTATTGCTCGTGGAACGATCCTTTCTCAATTGCCTCTTCAATCGTAAGTATCGGGGGCCCGAGATCTTCATACTCGACTATCACGGCTCTAGCCCCTTTTTGCGCTTTCAATTTTGTCTCGGCGACTATCATGCCAATTGGTTGTCCGTAGGCTACAATTTCGTCGACCGCAAAGAAGACCTCATCGAGGGCGTTGAGACCCCACCAGTTTGCTTTAGGTGATGGAAGATCAGTGTGAGATACATAGGTGTAAACGCCTTTCATCTCTAGGGCTTTTGACGGATCGACGGAGACAATCTTGGCGCGCGCTCGTGTGGAAAGCACAAGAGCACCATAACCTTCGTTCTGGAAGGTGGGCATATCATCAGTATAGACAGCTTCACCGGTAGCATGCTTTAGACCAGACAGATGCGGTTCTTGCTTGCCTACGACTTCTTGAGCGTAGGGATCCTGGAATCTTTGGATTCAGCTATCTGACACTTGAAACCTAGTTTTTAGCTTACGGAATTATCACGACGTCCCGAACTTGGCTCGCGGTGGATAGTTCCAATAATATCATCCGGGTTCGTTGCCAGGACTGATGCGCTCTCGTCGAGAGAAATCTTAAGCTCCGCCGATACAGCATTCCAAAACTTGAATAAGAAACTGAGAGCAAGAGTTTTCCTGAAGGAAGGCATTCCTCCAGGGACATCGAAAGAAAGATCGACCTCAGCCGCTAGAATGTCTAAGGCGCTCTCAAGAGTTTCGTAGTTGAAGGGTTTCCCTATTTAACTGATCGTCATTGATGATTTGCTGTCCGAAGTTATCAACGTACCAGTCACAAAAAGCTGCGTTTTCTGAGCGAAAATTGCTCGGTCTGCCATTCCGCCGTATGCAAATTTGGCATGCCCAATTGTATTGTCATTTTTTACGTTCATAGCAAAGCAAGATGTCACGATAGCGATATCATCGTCCTTCCTCCTGGCCTGTACTTGGGTGCTCAGCCAAAAAGGTCACCTCACTGCGAAGGTATTCCGAGGCAACGAACCTGTTTATACGTTTTCACGACGTGTCTTGGGTCCTCCCTAAGTGGTACTATGATTTTTTCGATAATACTGCCCTTAGGTAACCGCGTTTTTCTATAACCGATGAAAAAATCGTCCATTCCTAGTTCTTGTCGACCATCTTTTGTCCTCACAACAAGCTTCGTGCCAAGCGCCATCCAAACAGGGTTGAGATCACTAATTGGAGACGCTGTAGCAATGTTGCCACCCACGCCGGCAAAATTTCGTATTTGCAATCCCGCAAAATATCGGAGTTGGGTGCACAAGGCTTCTAACGGGCCTTTGGAGTATGTCGCATCTGGCGTGTTTATGAGATTTTTACAGACAACTTCAAGTTCGGCAAGAGGTAGGTTAGCCCCAAACTGTAGCGAGGGGCGGGATTTGGTAGGAAGATCAATAACACAGAGCTCGGGGATGTCATTGACGTAGACGCTAACTGGATACATGCGGGCCTTCAACTATAAAATCGCGTGTCAGCGACGACATGCACCGTAAGCATTGGATATAGTAAGATATGGGCTGACCTTGATCTCGACCTGTACTTCACTACTGCCTCCGACGAGCTTTGCATCAGGATAGGCCTGACAAATGTCTACAAGTTGGTCGAGGGTAGTTGGCTTTAGCCATTTCCGATCGCTGTCACCGTACTGAATAGGCTTGGGCTGATATTGAGCTAACCCAGGGGGAAAGATGAGTTCTGTATGGGGTTTGTAGGGACGGAAAGCAAAACGGGGAAACCAAGGATGCTTTTTTGTTTGTGATTGTGTCTCCGGCAGTTGACAGCAGTCAGCACGCCCACATCCCTTGGAGGTCAAACCTACATGAATAAAGCTATATTTAGATGGCGCCATAATCGGAAGAGATGCAACTCGCCATCCATCCTCTCGCTGTCACACGACACAACCTCTCCTTCTTCCATGTTAGCCGCGGCATAGTTCACAGGAATCTCGTATTCTTGCACATCTAGGGAACTCCAATTGAGCAAGAGGACACGATCTCAAATCGAGTAACCCACCTTTGGTTTTACTTATATATTCCCCGACAAATGTCTTCGCGGTGTCGAGGATCGTCTTATACCCAGTGCATCTGCAAAGATTACCGTCCAGCGTCCCATTCAACTCGATGTCGTCGACAGTAAGACGGCCAAGTTTAGATGGGTCAGAATGGGCGGTACGCAACAAAGCATAGAGGGACATGATTATCCCAGGCTGTATGGGAGGAACAGATCAGCGCGAATCGTGGCATAGCGAACTACAATTAGCAGTAAACTGAAGAAGATGCAACGCTTCCATATGAAATTAGAGCACGGATGCTGAAGGAGTTGACGTCGGACGAAATTGGTGTCTCGAAGTCCAGTTCTGATCAACTCACCGTGCAAAACCCGCACTGACTTCCACTCAACTTCCACATTCTCTCTTGTAATGGATGTGGATTTTCCGCATTCCCTAGACCTTCAATAGTGATAACATGCTTCCCGTCGATGCTCACCAGCGGAGCCAGACATGAGTTAACAGCGAGGTGCTGCAGCACTCCCGTTCGAGGGTGCTTACTTTGCAGCACAACGGTGCACGCCCCACAAGCCCCTTCGCCACATCCAAGTTTGGTGCCCGTGAGTCCAGGTCCTTGAGATCTAATGAAATCGAGTAAAGTTGCATCGGGCTCAATATTGGACGCATCAAGCGAAATCCGTGTGCCGTTGAGATAGAAGAGGATGGAAGGGGTGGCGATAGAGGAGAAGGTGTCACGAGTAGCGTCTCCCATGTTGATGAGTTCCGTAGGTCGGATTGATGTTGGGCGGGGGTTTGACGGTACAAGATATTGGTAACACGACCTGCTAGTACAGCTCCCTCAGTCGAGACAGTATTTAACGTTATTCTGAAGGTCAGAAATAGGATTGGTTATCGATCGAATGGAATTCGCCAGATGCTAGGCTTGTAGGAGAAGCACTGCGGCCGCCTGGAGAAATGAAATCGGAACATGATAGGCCTTGAGGCATATATATGCATATCTAATCTTATCGATTATTACCACTAGGGGAAGCACAGGCTCCTGAAACCACATGCCGCGACCTGCGCTCGTCCGTGGCACCTCAGGCAGGGGGTGCTATGCGAAGGCCTCATAGCATTTGAATACAAAAAAAAATAGGCTGATAATACAAAACAATAAAATGTACAGATTTAGCAAAA
>JABCKL010008550.1:3170-15559 GCA_018851305.1 Calocybe cyanea
TAATGGTATAATCGTTTTCCTCACGACAGGAAGAAAGAATTGGAGTATACTAAAAATCGTGTGGTATGAGCACAGCCTCCAACGAGAACAGTGTTAAAGACATTTTACGCTTGGCAAGGATCATGTATATTGACACCCAAATTTCTTATATCAGCTGGTGAGTTCCATCATGCTAACCTGAACCTGAGAAAATGATCACCTTTTTTCTTTACGGCATGAAACTTTACTCAAAGCAATTTCAGTATCACTGAAACAAATCAAAGGACGTCCGGAAAATTACTGTTACGGCCACGGCCACTGAGGATATGCTTCAAGGCGCTAAGCGCTTAGGTTCCCGATCGCCGCCAAAGAAAGTCGCACCTTGTAGTCAATCCGGTTTCTGTAATTTCATGTTCTCATCCCATATCAGGTGCAACTTAGTGGAGCTCACCCATGGTCCAACTTATCAAACGTGTCATCGCCTCGCCGAGACTTGACGTACACCCTCATCAATCCTGAATAATAAAAATATTAAATAACTCACCGTTTCGAACGAGAAGGCCTAGAGATGCGCCTGATATAATAGCACAGTGAAAGCGCAATCAAGACATCTGCAAATGCTGCGACAGACACGGCCAGCGTAATCAGCCAGCCAAATTTACTGGTGAAGGCAAAAACATGGATCTCCTGCCTCGGAACGCTCCTGTAACTTTCTCCTGCGAGAACTAGTCCTGCTGCAAGTCGTAACAGAGATAGCGTCCAGCACACAGATGCAACATGAATCTTCTGGGACAGTCGATAGACGCGATAGGCAAAGAAGTTCTGAATTATTCGTGAAACTTGCGTTCCAGAAAAGCGGTTCCGAATACTTACTTGTACCAAAGCAGTAATCAAGTTTTCGAGCACCACGCTCGTTGTTAATGGATAAGAGTTGGGTAGCAAGAGCGTTTGTTCTGACGTGGCGACGGTCATGTAATATATGGTGCATATTATCATGATTGTATGGAGTACCTCGAGGATCCTTTGACCATCGATAGATATTCAATCTTGGATAAGAGAAAGCATACCAAACAGAAGTTGCCTAGACATGAAGTAGGCTTAAAATGTGGATAAGAAAGCAATGATTTCGCCCACCAATGATTTGAGGAAGAGGCGATCAGTGCAGGTCATATAATAAGTGTATACTTGATGTGTCAGAACTCCATATAACACAAGGCTAACGTAGACAGCAATTTCCATAGATCCAAGGTTGACGTCCGTGGCAACTTGAAAGGGATCGACCGTATCTTTCATTCTGGCGTAGGACCCGAGTGGTATGATAAAGAGAGGGTTGGGTTTAGTTTGATGAACGGGGACCAAAACCCACATGTAGTTTTAAAGGACAAACCAGACGCCAGCTACCAGTCTGGGTTAAAGTTAAACGCTCTTCATCGCTCAGACTAATAGTCTGATCAAATGGCATTTAAGGGGACGTCATTGTTCATGATTTCGCCGAACAGGATTTGCAGGGGTACTCAGATAAATCCTGAATGATCGAGAAATGCCATACAGCCGTAAGAAGTACCACATCGGGTGGTCTCGTTAGTGATTATTCGAAAGGTCGCTTCAGATCGTACTCGAGAATTGAAAAGGTGCCATCAAAATAGGCGTTCATGAAACAATCGCGGAGAATCTTGTGATGCAAATAATGATAATGATGTGACATATGTTGATTAATCCTCCTGATGATGTGTCATCAGGGACCAAAGCACTTAGAAGGTAGGTTGCAGATAGTTCAACAGCTGATTACAAAGCGTTTCGGTGGCGTTCTATCTTGATTAAATCTTCGAGTCCAACAGTTCATCTATGAAGCCCTCACTTTTTTTGAAGGTCAAGTATAATTTCACAGTCCACTCTGGTGTCGGCTTGACGCGAAGCAATGAAAATCTTCTTCCATTGATATAACTGAGTAGAATAGCCTACCAGGGAGGGGATTTGGACAGACCCTGCAGTTCATCTATGGACTCCCCTTGCTTGAAGGTCACGGGTAATCGCACGATCTAAGCTACCTTTGTGGCCAAGCACACTCTCAGACTAGGTGAAACGATTGATCATCGCTTTGCGTTTGCTCGTGCGAAATCACTTACCAGGGGGGAAATCCGAAATGGGCTCGGATTATAACTGGAGTTACGACTTCTTTCGATAGTACTCTGTCGACACAATCGCGATCAAAAGTGACCCGTGTTTCACAATACAAACTGACCTTGACACTGAAAATCCCACTACTGCGAAGTCCAGTTTCGATGCATGTCTGGGGTGATGCTGCACGCTGGTGCAGGGTTTGTCGAACATTGAGACTAGACAAGGAATAGTAGTTAGTAAGAAATATTGAACGATGGAACATTTATTGATTTCTTACGACAGGAAAAAAGAATTGGAGTATACTAGAAACCGCGCCATAATAAAATAGCTGACGACAAAGACGTTATTGGAAGGAGCTTACATTTCGCAAGGACCATGTATATCGATACCCAAGTTTCTAAAATCGACAGGTAAGTTTCATAACGTCAAGCTGAACTTTGGGAACACTCACCTTTTCTCTTGATCGCATGAAACTTTACTCAAAACAAGTTTTAGTCACAGGAAAGCATAACAAAGGACCTCGGAGAATTTACCGTTACCGCCACTGCTACTGAAGACATGCTCCAAGACGCTAAGCACTTGGACTTCTGTTTGCCGACCATAAAAGCCGTACCTTGTAGTTAACCCAGTTTCTACAAAAATTTCTCCATATATTATACCAGACGCAATTAAATGGAACTCACCCATTGTCCACCGTATCAGCTGTGTCATCACCTCAGTCAGACTAGATTCACATTTTTCACTGAGCTTCAATAATGAAGATATCAAGTAACCCACCGCTTCGAACGAGAAGGCCTAGAGAGGCGTTTGAGGTAATAGCAAAGCGACAGGGCAATCAAGACATCGGCGAAGGCTGCGACGGATACAGCTAGCGTGATCAACCAGCCAAATGTGCTGCTGAAAGCGAAAGCACGAATTTCCTGCCTCGGAACATTTTTGTAGCTTTCCCCCGCGAGAAATAGCCCAGCTACGAGTCGTAACAGAGATAGCGCCCAGCACACGAAAGCAATGTGGATTCTCTGGGACAGTCGATAGACGCGATAGGCAAAGAAATTCTGTCTCATTTGTGAAACCTGCATCCCGGTTTATAGTGGTGGATGTCACTTACCTGAACCAAGGCCGTAATCAAGTTTTCGATGACGACGCTCGTCGTCAATGGGTAAGAATTGGGAAGAAGGAGCGCGTTTTTTGAGGTAGTAATAGTCATGTAATATATTGTGCATATTATCGCAATTGTATGGAGTATTTCGAGGATCCTTTTAATGGAAGAGGAGGTGAGATAATCAACTTCCCGCGCGAAAAACAAGAACACATACCAAACCGAGGTTACCTAGATATCAATTAGACTTGTAAGATACACAAATATAGTAACGACGCTGCTCACCAAGTATTTGAGGAAGAGGCGATCGTTGTAAGTCATGTAATAGGTATACACTTGATGAAAACAAACTCCAAATAGCACGAGACTAATGTAGACAGCAATTTCCATAGATCCAAGGTTGACGTCTGTGGAGATTTTGAAAGGATCGGCGGTATTGTTCATTCTAAAGCAGAACCTCCTGGGAATTAGAAAGAGTGGATGATAGTTAGGTATGATGAAGGAGAGAGGTCCATAGTTTGTCAAGACCCACATGTTATTTAACGGTGGAGCTAGACTCGAATTAGCGCTCTTGATTTCTCGGTTCACCTCTGTGGTTTGTTGAGGCCATGAATCCTGTAATACACCAGCCTAGTCTGAAACTTTGATGACTATATTCAAGTGTTCATTCGGTACTACCAGTGGGCGCTCAGATCTGCTTCGGATGTCGGAACATGCGGCAAAGCCGTGAGAGGCACATTCTTTCAACTTTCGTGAGGTACACCCAGGAAACATAGCTCGAATGGTTGCTTCAAGGCGTGCCGAGAGGTTGGGGAGATGTCATGAATATAGAACGTTAATGAAACGATCAAGGAGAATTACAAAGTATGAATTGGATGTGACATATTCTTGATCATGATCAATCCTCTTGATATATGGCATTTGAAAAGCAAGTGATAGATAGCTTGGCACTCCTCAGAGTCGTGAGATCGGATCAAAATAAGTTACTGGTTAGTCCAAATACAGTCCGGGTTTACCTAACCCTATCTTAGTATCGTGACAAACATCTCAAAAGTCCAACGATTCATTTACAATGCTCTCGCGCCTGGAGGTCGAGCGCAATTGTATAGCTCAGTCTGTTACTGCTGCTAAAAAGGCTCCTCGACTTGATTTGAAACGGTGAAAAGTTAGGTGCAGTACTCCCACCTGAGTCTAAAAACTTACCAGGGAGGGAATGCGAAGCGGGTTTGGGCTGTGGCTCGAGTTTGGCTTGATCTCAATCCCGGCCAGCCCAGGCTACGGGTATCGTGGTTCGATGATCCTTTTCCAGGCAGAGTATGACTAGCTTTGGCGTACCTTGAGGTCAAAGATCTTGCTACGCATCCCAGTTTCAACGTATATCGAGGGCGAAGTTTCATGCTGGTTTACGGCTTGGCGAACGTTGAGGCTGGAAAGTTGGTAAGTAAGAATCACGAATTAATATAACAATTGGTCTACTTACGCCAAGAAGAACGAATTGGAGTATACTAAGTATGTTCGCAACTTGTGACGGTCAGAATGATTTGATAATGACTTACACTTTGCGAGAATCATGTATATAGACACCCAAGTTTCTTTCAAGATGAAAAATTCAAAGTGAATTTTGTGTTGAACTTGAATCAGGGAGAACAATCACCTTTGTCCTTTATCGCGTGGCACTTTATCAGAGAATCTTAGAAATTCATTGAGACGGGTCAAAGGACATTCGAAGCTCAACTGTTATAGCCACAGACAGCGAAGACATGCTTCAGGAAATTTAAGCACCCAATTTGATTGTTTATATGAACACCGTACCTTGTAATTAAGCCAGTTTCTACAATTTAATTTCTGAGACTATTTGTAGAGCATTATTCCATCCCAACTCAATCACTCACCCATAGTCCAACTTATCAATCGTGTTACCATCCCCCTCGTACTAGGACAAAAAAACAACAGTTCCCTACTGATTTCCAATGAACCAAATCACAAATAACTCACCGCTTCGAATGAGAAGGCCCCGATAATCGATTCATATAATAACAAAGTGAAACCGCAATCAACATATCCACAAAAGCACCAACAGACACAGCAAGCGTGATCAACCACCCAAACGTGCCTGTAAACGTAAACACGCGCATTTCCTGCCTCGGGACGCTTTTGTAACCTTCTCCTACGAGCACGAGTCCGGAAGCGAGACGGAGAAGGGAGAGTACCCAGCATACGAGCGCGATGTGGATTTTTTGAGATAGTCGATAGACGCGATAGGCAAAGAAATTCTGGTCGAGTTGTTAAAAAAGCCTTGCATTTTTTTTTTTCGAAAAGGAAGCGAGTGTTAGAAATCACCGTACCTGAACCAAGGCTGTGATCAAAACTTCGAGAACGGCGCTTGTTGTTAGTGGATAGGAGTTGGGGAACAAGAGTGTGCGTTTGGGGAGATTGATAGTCATGTAATATATTGTGTATATGATCATGGCTGTATGAAGCACTTCCAGTACCCTTTGACCAGACGAAGAAAAAAAAAAAATTCAAAGGAAAAAAAAAGCGAATAAAGATAAATATAAAGATAAGAAAGGAAAAAGGATAGGAGAAATCGAGTCAAGAGAAGGGACCCACAAACGCACCTTATATAGCGGCCCTCATTAGACACAAAGTAAGGGCTGTCAAGACGTTTAACGTCTGTTAACGTCTGTTGATTAGTTGACCTCAACGATCGTTAAATGATTAGTCTGATGACAAGTCGAGACGCCCGAAAGGGTTTTAAGCGGTTTTGTGATGTCACAAGACGCCGGGGGCGTCCTAGTACATCCTGAGAAAGGCCGCTACGCCTTCAAATCCTTAAAGAGCGATCGTTATAGTTTTCTCTTGCCGTCCAAGATAGTCCGCGTGGCAAAGAAACGCGTCGGGAGATAATATACAGAGATGGCGCGTTTTAAAACCATTTAAAGCGGGAAAAAGCGAAACCACTCGATCATAAAATGTTACGTTGTATCGATCAAAAGTGCCCTGCCTATAAGACACGTCACGAGGAGAGGGACCAAAGCATAATGAAAAAAAGAGCGAAGTGATAGATAGTTTGACAGGGGGGGGGCTGTGAGGGTTCGGACCAAGATGAGTCCACAAAACCGGTAGGTCTTGAGCGCCGGCTATAATATATAAGGCTCAAAAGGTCCCCCGGCGTGCGCCTAAGTAAGTGTTGGAGGAGTACACACGTTTCTCCAGCGAGTACCTCGAGGATACATATGCAGGATTTATATGCCGTTGGTAGACTAGAAGATATCTAGAAAAACCATCATTGAGAACGCAATCTTTTTGTCAAGAGAACCAAGCCACATAAAGACTGTTGTTCGTAGCCCTCTCATTGTCTCCAAGCACACAAAAAAAATGACCGACCAATTGCAAAAAAAAAGAATCGACAAACGGGGACATCTGTCGTTTACAACACTTTTGCCAAGAGAAAACCCAGTAAGCAGCTTATTTGTTCGTCATCCTTTTTGAAGCAAATGTTCGGAAAGTAACGTAAGTCGAGGAAGATTCGACGAAGGGGTCATCTGTCATTACGACTACAATTACAATCAGAGATGATGAACTTTGGGTCGAGATTCGAGAATTTCCATGACAGATGTGCGGGGAGGAGGGGCGCGGCATGTCATTCAAAAATCCCCCGCCGTATTAGCGGCGGGGCGAGACATTTTTAGGTTACCCATCCAGTTTCTCAGGGGTCCGACGTCTCGGTAGTTGGGCGCGGCGTTTAATATAAAACAAAGGCTACCAAAAAAAAGGGTAGGAGTTATACCGACTAAGGGATATCTAAAAGCCCCTCGGGACAGGTGATGATGATAGGTCGAGTTATGCAGGGAGGTGACAAGCAGATTGAACGGCTGATCGAAGATTAGATTATCGGCTTCTTTGAGATTAGATCTCACTACTCCCGGTCACCTCTTGAGTCACCCCCTCTCCTCCTAGGTGTATGTGTAGGTCAGCATCGATGGAACGCATATGATGTCAAATTCATCATCTGAACATCTACTGATATTGCTAGAACCTTCCAGCATCGGAGCGAATGGGCCGCTGAGATCGCATTTTTGGGGTGTTTGGAAGAATGGAAGACAAGACAGATCACAGATGTCCCGGTGTTTTGTTGTGTAACAGCCGTGAGAAGTGAACTGCTTTTCAAAGGAATGGACAGCCTTGTGCATTGACAGGTGATAAAGGTCAGAAACGGAGATAGGCGTGATAATAATAATATAGCATGAACTTGGTTACCAACTTTATGATACCTGAGCCGTTGTATTAGTTTCTATGCTTAGGCGATAGGGTACGATCTGAGTTCCCTCCTCACGTCAATCTGGGTCTTGTATTTGAGGAAAAACACGAAAAGGTATATTGCACCATGAACGAGGCTGTTCGAAATCATTGTTCCGAGGACCTGTCATTTTAGGAGCCACTTACAGCCAGATGCCCTCCGCCCATCCACCGTGATGGTTGGAGCTCCTTAATTAGCTTTGCTTGAAGCTTATTACGATTGTGGTGTGGTCTCGGTTCGCGAGAAGAAAAAAAAATACCTATCCGGCATATTGTGGGTCAAGCTTTCGAGTTCTTCATCCACTGACTGGTATTGCTATTTCTCACCAAGAATTTGTGCCCATGAGCCCCGGCGTTAAAGAGTCGATTGTGGCGCCTTTTTCAAAGGGTCGAGTCTGCTGACGCCAACCCTGTAAGATTGCCTTTCTATAGACCCACTAATATTTCGTCAGCAAGTAAAAGTGATTATGCTATTTGATTATGCGTGTTGATTATGTGCTTGAATTGATAATGATCTGTGTTCTCTTATCTCCTCGATCATCTCATTCTCATTGTCAACCTGGATGACTGGGACCCACTACGTGATCCCTCTTTGTTTCTTGGTCACCATCTATATTTGTGCTTACCCCACCCTCACCTGACCTGTCCTGTCCACGTCGCCAGCAACGTAGCCATGCATTACTACATTCTTTCCTTTTCTCGAAGATGGCATCTCAGGAGGTATAAATACCTCCCATCGATTATCCATTCCATCTACAACTCTCGACTCTCATCCAATATCTCACTACCTAAACCAATCAACCCTCATCTACATTCACAATGGTCTTGAAACTCTACGGAATCGGTTTATCGACCTGCACTCGTCGCGTCGCCGCCGTGCTGTTCGAGAAAAAAATCCCCTTCCAACTCGTTGAAGTAAACATCAAAGACAAGGAGCACAAATCCGAGAAATATCGCGAGATCCAACCATTTGGCATGATCCCTTACATCGTGCGTAATCGATTCTTAAACTAGAAATTATTCCTCCGCTGATTTGAATCGATTCAAAAAACCTTAGGACGACGATGGCTTCATCCTCTACGAGAGTCGCGCCATCTGTCGATATGTTGCTGAGAAATGGAGCAATCAAGGCACTAAGCTTATCCCCGACGATCCAAAAGCGAAAGCCCGCTTTGAACAAGCTGCATCCGTTGAACAAAACAACTTTGATCCCTTCGCAAATGGAGCCGTGAACGAGACCGTTTTCAAACCGTAAGCAACCTCCCCCTCCCCCCCGATTTTGCTTCTCTTTTGACGCAAGACTGACTCTTTTTTTTTTTTTTTCCTCCCGGATAGATTCTGGGGATTGACTCCAGATCAAGCGGCCTACGATAAATTCATCTCCGATCTAGGTGATAAACTCGACGTCTACGAGAAGATCCTCTCCAAGCAGAAATACGTTGCTGGTGATGTAAGCAGTAATCCCCCCCACCCCCCGCCCCTATTAAACTTTTTCCGTTTGCTAATCGTGAAATCTGACACTTTGTAGGAAATCACCCTCGCTGATTTCTTCCACTTGCCTTATGGCTTCATGCTCGAAGCTGCTGGATCTAAAATCATGTTTGACAATAAAAGGCCTAACGTCGTCAGGTGAGAGGGGCTTATATATCCCTAGAATTAACCATCTCTTTACTCACGCGTGACATTTCTCAGATGGTGGGCAGACATCTCTGGTCGCGAGTCTTGGAAAGCTGTCAAGGATGGCAACTTTAAGGGCATTGCTTAAATTCGACGGAGAGAGGATCATCCGCAGTTGAGACAGAGAGAGAGAGCTGCTTGTACATGAAAAATTGTAAAAATAACTCATATGGACTTTTTTTGTCTGTGTTCTATACAATTCAACTGGCATACCTTTTTCATTCCTTATACTGTGGGGCGTGAAGAAACGAAAAACTTCCTTCTATTATATTGTATCGAAGTATTCACAGGGTTCCGAACTCCGAGGATAAACTTCGGTAAAACAACTAACTTTTACAGCAACAACACATTGTACTTGTAATAACTCTCCGGGCATCTTCAGATCGCCATTTCTTAACCTTTTGTGAAGGTCGAACCTTGCCTCGACGACAGAGAGCAAGGTTCTACTTCTCGAGACACATTCTTACATCTCTCAGTCTGTTTGAGAGACGATCCCCAACGGATGCGCTTGAACTTCACAAGGCTCGAATAACACCTGCCCACTTTGTTGACGAATGCCAATGCAGCACTGTGATACTCGATGGAAAAGAAATTAGCTCAATCCGTAAAGCTTTTCTTGACTAAACGGCTTCTGACAAGTCTCTTGCGCACAATTTCTCGTCTATAGACTTTTCCCGATATTTGGCCCTTAAATGCACTAAAGTGCAACCTGTGATCATGCACTAAAGTGCAACCTGTGATCATCAACCCAAACACCGACGCGATAGTAAGGTTTTGACAGTTGGGAAGCATTCATAAAAAGTCGGTCTGGTTATCTCATGGCTATGAGGCACCACATCTGCGCTTTGATTGTTACCTAGTACGCTAACGACTGGCGCTCACTAACGTGACTACAGCGCGGGAAATGAAGTAAAAATTGTGTACTGTAACGCGTTCTCCAATGAAAGAAAGCCCAATAGGCTCGACAATCCAAGCCTACAAAGATGATCCTCCTCGTAGTGCATGAATTGTCAACATCAGTCCCAGGATTGAAGATAAAGACTTCAACGTGCGAAATCAAAAGCATGCATCCTTACCCGCTTTGCAATTCAGCCGCTGCAAACATTGTTAGCCAAGTTTGACGGGGAGGTTCATACTGGGTAAATAGGCAAACCATATGTCTCCTCATACTGCTTCCAGTTGCGAAATTCTTTTCACATCCATCATTTTCGCACGTGACCTGCTGCTTTCCATGGTGCATCTGAAATTCATCATTGCGTAAGTTTGCGAAACGTCCAATTTTGACAAGCAAACCTTATGTTTCTTAAATTGTTCCAAAGTTCCGAATGTCTTTCGACACTTGTAAACCTTGCATACGTAAGGCTTTTGCCTATTGTGCGACCTCTGAGATGTCATGGGATAAGCTTACGGAGTGACTCCAGGATTACAAGCAAACCTTTATATGATTGGAGAGGCTGCCGATGTGGATATATCTTTTGTTACATCCAGGCCAGTAGCAGACATGCGACCTGATTTTCAGATGACCATCCTAAATTTTATCATTATCTTTTAGCGACTCCCAAGCTAGGTGCGTCCACTTCTTCGGAATGTTGTTTCGTGGAGATCTCTGCTATGGCATCCTGCGGGATTGTATGATGTGTTTGCGCGTGCTGAGACGTCCCACCGCTGCTTTGTGATTGCTCAGCCCTGTGGTCGTGGGTGGCGGCGACCGATGCACCCGCGATATCGTAGAGGTCTTGCAACGTCGGGGTCCTGCGGCGCTCACCGGGCTCATCGAATAAATAAGGGTAGTCAAATGGCTCTAGTGTTGTATATGAATGAGGGGCAAAAGGAGGTATGGGGGTTGTGTTGTCTCGAGTCTGCTGGTGATGGCTTGGCTCAATGGGAGCGGCAGCCACCGGGGCAACCGCAATCGTGATAGCGAGAACAAGATGAGAGAGCTTCATTTAGCGTCAGACCAGCTGGTTACGCTTGAGGCTTATAATTGAAGAAGGGGATCTGTTGTAACGAGGATAGCAATCGGTTGTGACTCTTGACAAGTCGTCGATTATTAACGAATAGCGTTTCGGAAAAATCCGCTGCCAACACTCACATCAATGATCGGTTGCTGCGTTACTCCAGGAATGACCGGATTACTGTAGACTATTTAGTGGCGTAAGTACAGCACTCGAGTACTCCGCCCACCCCGCCTCGATTTAGCCCTCAGCAGGATCTGAGCTCAATCTCCCAACACACAACCTTTCTGAATCTAGCTGGTTCTGTATAAAGACCTCCTTCTAACAATCACTTCTACGCACACAACTTCCTGGTTTTCTATTCACCCTCACCCCTCTCAAAATTTGGATATGAAGTACTCTCGCGCTATCGTCGTTACAGCTTGCATCGGCGGCGTTTCCGTTGTGTCTGCCGCTCCCACTTCAGTCAAGCCTTTTGATCACACGGTCTCGAGTGATGAAGGCGCCCAAATCACTCCTTCTGTGCTCAATTCTGGCGGAAGTCACAGAGCCCCTGCCTTCATCCCCAGCCCGTCCGTCACGTTTACTCAAAATATTTCCGGTCAAACACTTAGGCGTCGCGACCTGCAAAAATATTCTTCTGCCCAAGATTCTAGAAAGGGCAAATCAACCCCACCCACAATGCAGCTCGACCACGGTGCCGCCATTTGTGTGAATGGCATTCCTTCCGGCGGGTCATTAACTCGGCGTTCGGGTGGGAGCACACTCACAGGTATTGGAGATCGTAGCCATTTGGACAACGCCAAGGATATCTCTGTGCAGATTTACAATGATGCCGAGGTTGATGCAGATGGTCAGCTTCGTGCACGCAGCCCAGGGTTGGCGCAAAGTCAACCACAAGCCCAACCACAGGATACTGAGGCTGCCATCAAGAAATACATCCACGACTATATCGATACACACCCCCAGAGATACAATGAAACCCCACAAGCATATGTCATTAGGATGGTAACAGAAATTGTGTTGCTTAACCCCTACGCCCAGGAAATAGTGCGCAGACTCCAACAACCGGTCATGTCGATCACAAACTTTGTAAATTCACATCCTCGACGAAACGACGACACGAGTGAGCAACAATATATTGAAAGGGTGAATTGGATATATTTGGAGTATCTCGAAGCTCAACTGTCCGACTTCGAGTCTAGCAACATAAAGGTGCCCCCGCCGGCTGCAGATAGTCTACAACAGAATTCGGGAGT
>JABCKL010008552.1:0-15436 GCA_018851305.1 Calocybe cyanea
CCTGTAACTCAAGAGGATCTCGAGAACGGCATCACTCGCCTCAAGCAGCTTATTCTGTTACTCCCCTCCACCATCAAGGAAGCCCAGGAGATTGATATTCCAGCCTGAGCTTATGAGTCTGTTAGGCAGTCCGACTTCATGCGATCACAAGAGACCGAAGATCCATGGCCCGTTTTCAACCGCTTCTTTGACACCGTGTTTGGGGAAAACACTCGCCATACCAGTGGTTGATTACCCTTTGTTCTCCGTGGGCGCTATGGTATGGATCTCGTTGTCAACTTTGCAAAGAGTGCCGTGCAGACACACCGACTTCCTCCCGACATCGCAATGATCAAAATACAGCGGCTGATTACTGAACTCGAGACCATTACGTGCGTTTAATTCCTTTCCATGTTGTCGTTACTAAATATACATCCAGAAATGCACCGCGATCATCTCAACGGTTATCAACAAATGCCGAATCATCTGTTGTTGCATTTGCTTTGTCGGCGGCCTCAGCCAACACTCTATCTGAGACCTGTGGCACCATTAAGATACCACCAAAACGAAAGAAGACTACAGAAACTGTTGAAGATCCCGACTGCAACTCCGATAACGATTATATCCCATCAAAACGCCGTCGTCATGAGCCTGAAGAAGAGTCTACTGAAGGTATTGATGAAGAGACAGAATTAGGAAAAGAGCTGGTGAGTTCGATATCCTCTATCTTTTTGACTTCGAAGTGGAGACTGCACCACCTGTAGCTCATTCTGACTGGCGTGATGAGATCAAGCGTTATCTTCAGTGGGAAGGAGGTCGAGGACTTCTTACTGACTCGCCGCTTCAATGGTGGAAGGTATGTATCATGTCGTTCTCAAGTTCGTGAGCCTCATTCTATGTGACATAGCAACATGCGGGTTCATTTCCAACATTGGCACGCATGGCTCGGGACTATCTGGCAATCCCTGCAACCAGCGTATCTGTCGAGCGGGTATTCTCCAAGTCAAGGCTTATCTGTACTGATCTCCGCGGCTCGCAAAAGGGGGAAACCATCCGTCAAGCACTTCTTGCAAAAGTATGGATACAGTCGAGACTGCTTGATATGATTAAACCTCCTGTCAAGCGAGTCAAACATGGGTCTTGAGCATAACTGTATAAATTAACCGTATAACTGTATGTATACAGTAGTTAGTGTATATATAACTGTATGTGTATGTTTACACGATTCGGATCATACACATACTATATGGTTGGAGCACTAATTATTATTATACAATTTTTGTTGAACGAATCTCCGAGATGGCGACGTTCGCGAACAGGTCGTTTAACGCTGCCATATACTCATCCTTTCGGCCAACATATCCCAAGCAACTTTTCAAACATATATTTGATTACCATCGTGCTGGCAATGCATCATGGGACGTTGCCGTGGACTTGGGCTGTGGAACTGGTGTGTATATTCTTTTCATGGCGTTGAACCGTGGTTTCATAGGAGAAAAGCGGACATTCGATCAACTCATGGGCCTGATCATTTGTTTGCAGCTTTGATGTGCTTACAATGACCTATAGGACAAGCGACTACCCAGCTACACGGCCACTTCTCACATATCAAAGGGATCGATCCGAGCAAGCCTATGATAGACGCTGCAAGGGCCCAATGCAAATACGAAGGAATTGCATTCCATCAAGGTCATTCAGAAGATCTCAATGCAGTTTTACCTAGCGAAAGCGTAGACCTTGTAATATCAGGTTCCGAAAATTTCACCCTCCATCGGCCTTTCGGACTCAATATTCGCCATCCATAGCACAGGCTTGCCACTGGTTCAACTGGGAGAAAGTCTGGCCAGAAGTTGCCAGGATTCTGCGCACTAGCGGTACCGCCGCATTTTGGGTTTGTACCTCGTTGTCCTCGATAATGGTCCATCTTCGACAGCGACCCGCTTAGACCTATGCTGAATTCCGTCTGGCCGGGTATCCATCAACCACACCTCTTATATCGGCATACGCACAGGGCAAAGATCCTGCAACGAGCCTCGGGCCGTATTTTGAGAGACCGGGAAGGACCGTGCTGGAGAATATGCTGACAGATGTACCCGATCCGACTGGAATGGAGTCTATCGCCAGGAACAGGGGTGGGTTCAAACATTTTGAGAGACGCTACCTAGCAGGTGGGTTCATTGTCCTTGCGACAGCATCTCTACATGCTTTAATCTAAAGATTCTCACAATATGTATCCTAATTACTAATTTGCAACCTATAGGCCCTCATTATCCAGCTCATCTTACCCCTCCTAATCCGACTGAGATACATCCGGTAGAGATGCGCGTCAGTATGCGCTGGAGGGATCTACTGGGTTACTTTAGGACGTGGAGCTCGCTGCAAAACTTTCACGAACGTTTCCCAGAAGACCTAGAAAGGAACGATGAGCGTTTCCCAGAGGATCGGCTATCCCAATCGAGGAGGGAGGATAAAAATGACGTTACAACACCGACAACATCCGATGTTGATGTGTCTGGTGGGGACATTGCAGTTAGGTTTTGGAAAGACTTGCGAGATGAGGTGAGACGTCATGGAGGCGAATACGGGGTAGATGATATCATAGTGGTGGAATGGCCTATTGCGCTATTGCTTGCGAGAAAAGCATGACAGCTGATTCCGTCTAGGCGTTCGGATCATTTTTTAATGAAGTTATTGGTGAGGTGCCCCTCTGATTTTCTGACGGAATTTTGTATTGATATTTTGACACTCTGTAAGTTTTGATCCATTCTAGACTCAATATTATAAAGAAAATCTGATATCTGGATGTCAAAATGGAGGGCTAGGGAATGTGTAACGATACGAGCACAAGGAAAATATCGTGCAACGATCGTGCGTACCGTAGTGTGTTTCAATGAAATATGTTTATGTTGCTGGAATTTTAACGGAGTCGCTCTCTTTCTCGGCTGCGTGACAACGATTCAAGCTCCTCGAGACGTCGTCTCAAGTCTCTGAGCTCCCTCTCCGACATGGCGTGTTTTCGTGCTTCATCATACGCCCTCTCCTCTGCCTCCTGTCTAAGACGACTCTCCTTTTCTGCTCTGGCCTCAGCTTCCGCGGCCCTGGCCGCCGCATCTGCTGCTTTAACTTTGCCTCCTGCTGAGCCTGTAGAGGGAGTTCCTACAATGTTCGATTTGACACGACGGGGAGGTCCTCCGCCGACGTATCCGCGATGATCCTTATGCTTCGATATGAAATCCATAGCTTCTTCAATCTACGAAAAGTGAGCTCCTACCGTTTGCATAAAAAGCTGGGAAAGTCTAACCCACCCTTGCCATAACTTCGCCACGACTAGCTCTATATGCCAAGATGATATCGCCGGTGACCTGCTCCTGCTCCTTGTACATCGCCTTTGCTTTGGACGTACCAATTCCCTCCGCCATCACTTCTATCATCCAGTTTTGGAACGTTAACGATGAGTCTCGATGTGTGACTTGATGTCCAAAATCCGACTGCAACACGCGCACTATCATACTTGAGAACCACACGCATTGCCTCGGCCACAAATGGTAGTTATTATTCTCATGTACGGCTTTGGCCACCAGTGCCAAATCGAGAAGTGTTGGAGGAGCACCATATGATGGTCGAAATGTCGAACGTTCGATGAGGCGGTCTTTATCCGGCAGATCATACAACACCCACATGAGATCAAGGCTTGCGTCGGAGTCTATCGGGTCATCGTAGATGGACAAGGATGACTGCGAAGACGAGAAGGTGTTTGACGAGCTTGCATAGCGACGAGTGGTTGTTGGGAATGGGACGTCGGCGCCTGGATCATCCCGAACACGGTCCAGACGAACAAAACGTTCAGAGCCACACTGAGGATCCGAGATGACTGCCACGATGTACTCATGCTCTACTCCCGTCCCTTCCTTGTACCATCTCAATTCACTAACCGTCAACATGTTCATCCGACGTCGATGCGTCTCCGAAGCGTCGAGGTCATCTTGAGAGGAGTAGTGTGCGATCAGGTTTTTGGACCATTCGAGGATGGTAGGCTTTCCACGAGGGAATTCTGCAAAATCGGAGTATGGAATACGAAAGGCGCGTAGGATTGGCTCGGCGGAGGCCCTTAAGAAATGCTTGGTACTCTTGAGATTGAGGGAGCGGAGACGGTGCAGTCGCGGCTGTGAGCCGTGGCCGTGATATGTTGACGCTGAGGGCATAGATGGGTCCTGAGAGTGGCTACATCTCAAACTTATATAACACTTATATAAACTGTGAAAAAGACTGCAGGCCGGCTCTGGCTTCAATGTCGGCTTCCAACTCGGACAAGCTTGATTTTTTGTTTTGATGGCGCATACTCCGAGATTTTCCCCCTTATGGCTTACCTCGTGCCACATAATTTTCCGCTCATCGTTCCTCTCTTTGATCAGACCGCAGCCATAGTTTTTGATTTGCCTCCCACGCAATACAAGACGCATCATTTACTGCCGGCGTCCGCAGAACATCATCGGTGGCACACATTGACGAAGACAGCTGTACGATCGCTGAAGGTCCGTAGGAACTATATAGTCTCTGTCAATTTGCTATCTTCCTACTTAATGAACATCGGAGATCCTCTATGTGAACCAGTGGGGCCTATTGTTATTCAGCACAGATAAGGCGTATATAAGATAGCGGATGATCGATGAAGGACAGGGACCCATTATTAATCCACATTCGTTTCCTCTTAGCGCGCGTCGACATTGATATCCGCCTCTACAATTCATCTGTCAATATTTCAAACCAAGATAGGTATTCTGTTGAGCGTTTTGTTTGTGCCTGAAGAAACCTCGTTCTCGGACACGCGTTCTACCAATCAATTCGGAAAATGTTTCCATTCAATGGAAACATTCCCTCGATCTCGACCCTCGACGGACACGTATTGTTATTCATCACCTATCACTGTAACCTGATTACCTTTGTAGGTTATCTTCAGGATCGCACGTTCAGTACTACCAGGTGACAGTGGGGCACACTTTACTCTCCGCGTCTCCACCTCGCTTACTTATCTGATATATCTATTACAAGGGGAAAAAATACAGTGCTGAAAAGTTTGCAAACCCTGAAATTGAACGCAGGTACGTGCCGCCCTTGGCAAAAGACAAAGGCATGGATAATTTGGCGTTGGACGAAAAAAAAAAAAAAAAAAAGAGAAGAGACGGACAACTACATCATTCCCGACACATGGAGGCGTACGATACATCGGACAAGGGAGGTGCCTGTCACTTTCGCGTAACCAACCAATTCAAACGAGGTTTCCATGCTCGATCTCTACTGATGCGTAACGTCGCTCTTTTACCTACTGTATCGCTGTTATCTGACCATATTGTCGGTTGTCTCCGAGTCCAGGATTCCATGTGCCAGCAGGTATTGTAACAGAGCGGGGCGCGAATACTCTCCACTTCGCTTGCTTATCTGGTGCTGTATATCACGAAGAGGAAAAAAAAACCTCGCAGACCGTGTGGCGTTGTCCAATCCAGCGTTTATACACATATTGCTAGGTAACGGAGTGGAGCACATATCCTCTCCACATACACACCCCTATCCCCCTATCTTGTCTAAATAAATCACTCAAAAACCCCTCAAAAACCTAGATTAATCGCAGGTTACAAGACGACTCATAGCGCACAAAATCGGGAAAAAAGATGGCATCGAAAAAAAGAAAAAAGAAAAAAAGAAAAAGCAAGTGAACCAAAAACTCCCGCCATCATCGTCATCATTTATCGTGCATCATTCCCGACAAAAAACACTTTGACGTCCGGTATACATACAAGTAAACTCCATTTCTACATACATCGGACAACAACGAGGCAAAAATACCTGTCACTTTCGCGTACCTAACCCCAAGTTTAACATCTCTTCATTTTCCATCCTCTCATCTTCCACCGCCGCCGGCGGGGGGGTGTCGGCCCTACCGTACTCCTAAAAAAAATAAAAAACTCTATGACAAAAGCACGCACTGACACACACAGACGAGGCTGCGAAGAAAAGCAACTTGGGATGGGGGCTACTACTACTACTGCAAGAAACACACGGACCCGTAGCGGAATCTATCCTATCTGACCCCCTTGTTTAGATCGGGTTTACGAAAGATATCTTCCCCCACCGCCGTGGCCACCACCAAAACCACCACCACCACCACCACCACCCCTAACACTAACACCACCGCCTCTTCCGCCTCTTACTCCCCCTCCACGACGACCAATATCAACATCAATACCCTCCTCCTCCTCTCCGTCTCCGTCTCCATCAACATCAAGCTCCATCCGTCCAATAACTTCTTCCGAAGTGTGTCTGAGATACGGTGGAGAGTCCATTGTCCAATCTCCGGCTGGCCGTGGCCGTTGTCGTTGTTGTCCCACATCGCTTTCCCGTTCCCTTTCTCGTTCTCGTTCTAGGAGTCCGGGTGGTAAGGCACTTTCGTCATCATCACCGGTGTTGGTGTTGGGAGGGTTTCTGCTAATGTTAGAGCCCTCTAGTCCCCTCCCGCTTCCCCCTGTTGTTCTCCCTGCCCCTCCTCCTCCTCCTCCGCCTCCCGAAGACTCCGACGACCCACCACCACCACCACCACTCCCCCTGCCTAACCCTTCTAAACTCTTCAAAAACGTCTCGTTCATCCTCCTCAACCGCGCGTCGACTTCGGCTTCACTGGTTAGCATTAAACCGCCTGGAGGGGATTGCGGTTGGTGTGGATGTGGGTATGGTTGTTGAGGCTGGGATTGTGTGTACGTCATTTGTTGAGTTCTCGAATGTCTCCTCTCCCCCTCTCCTTCCTCCTCCCTTGCTTCTTGTTCTTGTTGTTCTTGTCCTTCTTCCCCACGTCCCAACTCCCTCCTTCGTTCCGTTCCTTCCTCTCCACCACCATCCCTACCCTCACCTCTACCCGGGCCTCGATCTCGACCTGGATCTCGATCCTCACGCCCTTTCCCACCCACAGGCGTACGCGCTCTCCCAACTAAAGGTTTCCGCATATCAATGTCTTGTACGAATATTGAAATATCGTCGTCATCGTCTGTTGCTGTTGCTGTTGTTCTAGTTGCTCCTGCTCCTGCTCCCACTCCCGCTCCCACACCTACTCCCGAACCCACACCCGAACCCGCTCCCACAACTCCTCCCATCCCAGTCATAGTCGTATTCCTAACAGGCGTTCTAGGTCTCGTCGGAGGCCCACCAAACGAAGGTGAAGACGGGGAATGTGATGGTTGCGGCTGTGTGGCTACTGCTACGGAGGTCGGTCGATGGAAAGAAGGGGAAGAAGGGGAAGGTGAGGATTGAGGAAGAGGAAGGGGTTGTTGTTGTTGTTGTTGTTGTTGTTGTTGTTGTTGGTTACCGCTGCTGCTTCCGCCAACACCACTGCCGGAACCACCGGAACCAACGCCGACAGTAGAACCTCCCGATCCGACGCTACCACCCCCAGTTCCAGTTCCAGTTCCAGTTCCAGTTCCAGAAGCCCCATACCGATGCCCAAACGAACTCGAATACCTCTTCCTAGTCGGTACACTCCCAGGTACACTCCCAGGTACACTCCCACTCCCACTAACGCTCGTGCTGATATTCGGAAGATCATTACTGTTGTTGTTATTGTTGTTGTTGCTGTTATCAGGAGGAATCTCCCGAAGTGAAGATTTCCTTGATAGAGTCGAAGTGATACCTCTGAGTGCAGGTGATTGCGAATGAGAGTGGGAAGAAGAAGATGATTGTCCCGACCGTTCGAGTCCTCCAAGTCCAAGTCCAAGTCCAAGTCCAAGTCCTCCTCCAGCAAGTTGCTCCGAACTATGCGGTAAACTAGCAACCCTCACTCTTTCCCTCTCCCGATCATACAAAGCAATTCTCTCACTCAAACTCGATGGTAACCCCACGCCCGCACCTGCCCCTGTCCCGGAACCAGACCCAGATCCCGATCCACCACCAGATCCAAGACTCGAAGGTAAACCCCCCGGTATACCCACACCCGACACGCCGGTAGTGGTAGTGGTAGTGGTTGTTGTTGTTGTTGTTGTCCCAGGTGAAGATCCAGCAGAAGCCGAAACGGTGTTTGATTTAAATGGGAATGGGTATTGTGGTCTTCTCAGCGGTTGTTGTTGTGGGGGGTTCGATCCGGATCCGGATCCAAATGGTTGTACATTGGTCGAACCTGGTTGACTAGGACCCGTCGTAGTAGTGACGGTATTCAAAGCAGTGTAGAAAGACCCCGAAGGGGAGAGAGATGATGAAGTCGAAGAAGTCAACAAACTCTCTTGTTGTTGTTGTTGTTGATGTTCTTGACGAAGGATTTGAGCTCGGGTGGATGAGAGTCCCGAAGGATGCTGCTGCTGTTGCGGAGGCGTTCCAGTTGTGAATCCAATCGAGCTTCCAGGGCGAGAAGAGGAAGATGATGATAATAATACGGGGGCACCGGTTAGAGAGTGCCGGGAATGGTGTTGTGGATTGGGAGGACGGGTTCCTCCTAGTAGGGATCTTGGTAGTGAAGATGACGGAGCTCCTCCTCCAGCTGGACTCTGTCTATCCCCTAGACCTGAACCTGAAGAGGATGGAGCGGACGGTCGGATGATATTCCGTGGCGGTGACCTCGCCGTCGTTGTCGTCGTTGGAGGTGAAGAAGAAGCAGAATTCGACGACGTACGTAAATGTTGTTGATGTTGATTCTTCACCAACGTCGGAACAAACGATGGAGGACGTTGGTGGTCGAGTGATAAGAATCTTGAAGAGAGGAGGGATTCGAGTTCGTCTAGTTGGAATGATGGGGAGGTTAGGTAGGTTGTTGAGAGGGCTAGTGTGCCTTGAGGATGTGGGACTGGGGAGAAGGTGTATGTTTTAGATTCTACGTCTGTTTTGTTACACATTAGAGTTTCGTTTTGTGATGAAGAATGAGTGAGTTGAAGACGCAACTGGTTAGAGAAAGAATGTCTGGATCGTTACTAGTCCCTGTTCGAACTTTGACAGTAATCCCAAGACTCGGTCCTCCACCAACACGTCTCCTCAACCTCTTATGAACCTTCCACGCCGGTAAAATCCTCAACAACGTAAAAAGGCTCCTAAAGAGTGGTATACCATGTTTATATATCGTCGGAAGCGGGACGACGGTGTCTGCGGGTGTGCCGCCGCGACCGCGGTGGTGAGGTTGACCCGGAGTGAATTCGAGTGTGAAGGATTCGAGGAGGATGAAACGTGGAGTTGGGTGTATTCTTACACGAGAAGAGTCTGGTGTGATGTGGACTAGGACTTGGTTGTGTGTTAGCTCTGGGATGGTGAGGAGGACTTGGATTTCGAGTGGGGGTGGTGTGGATTGGGAGATGGATCTGTAGGGTTCTCGTTCTTCTCTTGTAAAGAGGTCAGAGTCTGGTGTTTCGAGATTGAACTATAGCCCACACACGAAGTTTTGTTTTAGATTAGCACAAACTGAAAATCGACTGGCAACACGGCTCACCCATTTGTCAATCTTTGAAGGAAGAGGGTTTGTAGTTCTAGCATGGTTAACGACGTAAAATAACTTTGTATAAAAGTGAAAAGCAATCTGGTCTGCTTTCTGGATATCTGACGATGACATTGAGGTTGTCGATGAGCTTGAAGGGCTGATGCTGGCTGCTGAGCTGCTGCCTCCACTCATCATCATGGTCGACTCATGGTTATGCGAGGAACCGTTCATGTCCCCATTAGGTAAACAACTGTCGATTACACAGCCACAACCACCATTCTCCTTGTCTCATCTCGGAGAGCTGCCAGGTCCAACATTCCTATTACTGTCATCCTCTCGGGACATCAAGTCTCCGGCTCGGTTATCCTAGTCCGCAGCCATCGGACAACTGCCTACACAGTACACACTGCGGGCACAGCTACTTAAATCTTGCTCATTCACCTAGTTCTTCCCGATGAGGTGCCCTCATTATGAAAATACCTCCACATAGTCAAAAATGCACTTCTGGCTCAGCATGTGATTCAAATCGCCGGTTCCTTAAATCGCCCTTCACCGGTTTCTTTTAACCCCGAAATATCCCTTATAATCATATCTGTCCACCTGGCGTTGAGCATCTTGAGCTACACATACTTGTTTCAATCTTAGAGTCCGGGAACAAGGATGTTCAATTAACCCATCATTATGTCACTCCCTTCTTCTTTCTCTACAACTGACTATATGTATTATAATTCGAGAACGCGCGACGCGGGGCACATCCTCCAATATCAACAAACCAGACCTCTCAAAACACTCTCCCATTCCCAGATTTTTGAGCTCTCCCTTTTTGCTTTTTTGGGTGTCGTTTATCGATGAACGTTTTCTTTTCTTTTCTTTTTTTTTTTCCTTCGGGGACATCACTACCTCATTTTTATACACCAACTTTCCAACCGAAATGTTTAGCAGAAAAGCACCTCTCCCAACTCCCCCCTTCTTAACCTTTTTCTAAATGTCTCTAACTTTGGGGGGAAATAACATCCTCGCAATTCGGCATACTCACGACGATATTCTGACCATGTAGTAGCATCCGAGTGGTCTTTTTTTTTTTTTTTTTTGGGGGGGGGAAAGCGTCTACCCCAGGTTTGGATAGATGGGTTGCGAACAAAACTGTCGGTCATACCTATCAAACTTATGCTCGCTTTCAAAAAAAAAGCATGAACAGAAGACCCCCATTTCAAATTGACTTGTTTTTCGAAAAACGTATATCAATGTTTCCCTTCTTCATACACCCTTATTAACTTTTTCGCTTGAGTCGGGTTGAAACTTTATCAGCATTCCCCTCTTCTCACTACCACCCTCCTATGATATCTTATCGGTTGTTCATCAGCGCGCAAGTATTTTTAGTCCAAAAAAAAACTAAGCTATCTCGCTTTTTTAGAGTAAATCGGTATACAATGTCATTTGCGCATCATCAGTCACTAGAACTCGGCATCATTTTTTCCAAGTTGAGCTTTTTTCTATTCTTCGTTGATACAGTACGTCCTTATAAATCAATATATGAAAAAGCTACTTTCCGTCCGAATCGCATACCGACTCTATACCTCTTATTTCAATTATTATCACTTCCTAACAGTGTTCTAGTTGTACAATACAATGACGGGTATATACAGTCTTCTTGTGCATACAGATTGCGTACTTTTCGAGACTTACTACCATAAGCTCTACATCAGAAACCAGAAGTCAATAATATCATTCCAAGTTTACCTTCCAGTTGCATATAGACTCTATACCATTTTTGTCCTTTGTTGCCGTCTCCCTACGACGTTCTAGCTGTTCATTGACGGAGTATATTTTGAGATACAGCTACCTCGCTTTTTGATAAATTGCATGCGCATAAATTTCTGTCAGTCGATAGTTAGGACTCGGCGCAGCAAGGGTTAGATATCAGAATTCTATCTCACTCATAATTTAGCTTTCCGATTTTTCACTAAAAAGACATTTTCAAAACTCTAAAAAAGATTTAACACGAAATAGCTAAAGTTTGATCAATCTTACTGTGCCTTGTAACACGCTGTCGTGGGCTCTACAAAGCTTAGCATCCCGGTTTCTCATCAGTGCCGGGACGTCTACAAAGAGCATTATCGCCGTTGCTGCTTGATTTCACCGAAGCGCTATCCCACCCATCAAACCAGCCCCAGTAAATGCTATGTCAATGCAGAGTGGAACTAGTTGGCATTGTCTGATGGAAGGCCTGTTGGTTCCCTTTCTTTGCTTCTTTCCGCCGTCGGAACCCAAGAACGCCGCGTTCTGTCATCATTTATTTGCGATGATGATTGAGAGCCCCATACATATATGCTAGCCTAGACATCGGCACACCAAGAGTAGTTCCGGATTCTCTCGCCTACAATATGTGTAGCTTCATAAAATGAGAATGAATGCTAATCATGTCAAGAGAAAACTGTACAATTGAATGTTGTCCGTGTTGAGTCCAGATGACTGAGAGCCTCTTGGTCGTTCTAGTTGGGCAAGCGAGAAAGTTGCCGAAGAGAAGGCCTGTTCCAGCAAAGTTACGAAAGCAAATTCAAAAGATTAAGTTATACAATAATAATACGCGTCGCCAATGTTGACAGCGAAGATGTCAGTTTGTAGGGCAAGGTGATAGCAGTGTTGAGCCCTTCAGGGCGTTTTCGCCCTTTGACCGAACAGCCGAATCAGCCATGTGAGAAAGTTGTGGCAAAGCAATTTGGTCTGCTTTACGAATATCTGAAGATGACATTGAAGTTGAGCTTGAAGATTGAAGGGCTGATGTTGGCTGCTGAGCTGCACTTCTGATTGCACAGCCACAGCTAAACTACTCTTGCTACCATTCTCCTTGTCTGATCTCGGAGCTGTCAGGTCCCACAGTCCTATAACCGTCACCATCTCGGGGCACACAGTCTCCGGTTCATCCGCAGCTATCGGAAAATACGCACTGCGGCAGAGCTGTTAGCTGACGAGAGGCTAAATCTTGCTCATTCGCTCTTTCTGATGCCTCAGGCTCAGCTCATTAGGACAGCTATGAAACGCCTTCACCATTAATCTGCAGGCACAAGCACCCCTTTCATTCGGTCAAAGACTAGTATATGATTATTCGAAACTGTTAGATTCAGTGATCAACGCTGCATAGCCGAGTCTCTGATTGCACTACATACAGCTTGCTTCCCTCCACCGCTTGCGAAAAACACACTTCAGGTCTCTTACAACCTGCGGCACAGCTATCAATTGCCGACGTGGTATCAACTGACTGAGGAGGCCAAATCTTATTCATTCACTTCTCTCTCATCCCTCAGCTCGTCGGAGCAGATACCGGGTCTATTCGATGAAATGCACCTTACTGAAACATCTCAACTCGGTCGAGGATGATCCCGACCTAACATATAATCAACTCCTGGTTCCTTCATTACTAACGCAAACGTTCCCTTCCCTTTAGCCCCGCAATATACCTGATGTTGCCTTTTCCCCTCCTTGGATTCAATCCTAAACGCTAGCTTAACCTACCAAAAAAAACTACCATTCGGTTTTATCCATGCGTGCATCGGTAAGACAGTGGCCATTATTGAAATGAAGGCGGTGCTCGCGTATGGCGTCTTCTCCCGCAAGCATACATGAAATATTTTGATGCCGATGATCGGACTCTGGTGCACTGATGGCGTAGTCCTCATTTGAGCCTGCCTATCCAGGTCAAATCATCAAATCAGCCGCTGCAAGCTCGATGAGTGAGTGGCACACATTACAATCTGCCCAAAAGCACTCAGACTTGTTCGCTTCCAGAACCAACAGATGGAATGCCATTGCGTGTCAAATTCGTCAACTAATCTGAATTGGGTAGTACATGAAATGCACGTTCTTATGAGAACACGATTTTATGTCGATAAACACTGATTCGCTGTTTATAGGATCACGAGTAGCAAGTGTCCCCGCGGGCGCGAACACCAACGATCCATATATAGGGAATCATTGCACCTCTCTGGACGATTGCTTACCAAGGAGGTCAATATTATATTCACGTGTTGACCACCACCCAACTGCCCCTTCAAATTACATATAAACACCTATATGCTGCAACTTAGTAGGCTGCGTCTGACCTGCGGTCAAGAAACATGTTTCTCACAATCCCTCATAACATTCTCAGCTCCGCATTCCAGTTCATAGAACAGCTCATCAACGGCCACCGCTATGCTTTTTTTGGGTCGCTCACGGCTCTCAGTACGCTCTCCCCGTTCTTGTCGTTTGGTGTTCATAACCATCCTTACGTCCGAATAGTGATCGTGGCTGTTTTGGTTCTCTACCAGCTGGTAGTATATCCGCACTTCCTCTCCCCACTTCGCAACATTCCAGGCCCTCCTTTGGGTCACCCAATCTTTGGACAGTTTCCTGCAATTATTAAAGGCGAAGCCGGAATACCTCAACGCCAATGGGTCAAAGAATATGGGCCTGTCGTTCGTGTGGTTGGTCCTGTAGGAATTGAGCGTTTGATTTTTATGAAACCAGACGCTCTCCGTAAGATCTTAGTCAGTGATTGGGTCGATTATCCGCGAGTACGTTATACATGGATCTTTTTTTTCATCACTAGTTTTAACAACAACTTAGCCTGGCTTTATGAGAAATGTATTAGGTTTGACAGCTGGCTATGGTCTCCTTACTGTGACTGGAAACGAGCACAAGCAAATGCGCAAATTCATGAACTCTGCGTTCTCAATCCCGAATCTGATGGCTCGTAAGGTTTTTACATTGGACTTGTGTTCTCTTGTTGGCTTAGATATCGGGCGCCCAGAAACTGACATGTATTATGAGCCTGTAGAAAGGTGAGTATCTGGTTTATATGTAACCATCTTACTAACATCCGATAGTCTGATTAATCTTCTGCGATCCCAGATTGAATCGAATGGCACCTCGAAGGATGGTCAAGAAATTCTCATGTATGACTGGAGTGAGTGGCATTAGCTTTGTGCACGCCCTGCGCTTGATAAATTCTTTTAGTGAGCAAAGTGACTCTGGATATCATCTGCGAAACCGCTTTTGGTTATAAACCGAATTCACTTCATGACCCTCACAACGAACTCGCAGATGCATACGAAAAACTAATCAGTCTACAGTCTGGTATACAGATATGTATTTCATGTGGCACCTGAGACACTGATAGGGCCTCTTGTCATTAGGTACGAACGTTGCGGGGTCTATTGCACTCGTGGTTATTCCGGGTGTTCCCCGACTCCTAGCCTCAAACTGGGCATACAAGCATCGACATTGGTTTTCTCGCGTCGAATGGTTGGGTACGTCTACACGAGGCTCTCTGTCAATTCCTCTGGAATACTGATCGATTGATGGAGCACCTGTCACCGTGTTTCTTGAAAGCATGCATGTAATCAAGAAAGTCTCCGCTACAATGCTTGCAGGGAATATGCTGAATTCCTCCGTCGAAGCGTCGGATATAGAAGCAAAACGAGACATCATGAGCCTTCTGGTGCGCGCCCGAAAGGCTGAGCTAGAGAAGGATAAAGGAGTATATGCTATGAGTGACCATGCCATCATGGATCAAGTGGTAAATCACCTTCCCGTTCTCGCTATAATTGTAAATCGTTTAACATCTCTAGCTAACATTTTTGGGAGCCGGGCATGAAACGACTGCCTCAAGTTTAGCATGGGTGAGTCCTGTTTTTTTCTTTCGGTCATCCTTTTGAAATGATGCGTGATCCACATCCAGACACTTTGGCTCCTGGCAAATGATCAACCAAGTCAGCGTCGACTTCGTGATGAGGTCACCCCACTTTTCTTTCATGATCCACGTCCCGATTGTCGTAGTATCAAAAATTTAGAATGGCTCGATTGCGTCGTGTGAGAAATCAGCTTTTCTTTACGTCCTCTAGCTCATATCACCCACAGGATGGAAAGCCTCAGAGTATTACCGCCCATTCCCATGACCTTCCGAGTCGCAGCCAAAACAGACTATATTGATGGCGTACTTGTGCCTAAAGGAACCATTTTGTACATACCAGTTCGTAGCCT
>JABCKL010008553.1:0-15345 GCA_018851305.1 Calocybe cyanea
GAGGATTCAAAGGGCACAACATATAAGTTGAGGCCGAAGTCCTTCCGTGTTACTCCAAGTCAACTCCTGTACTCCAGTCCTCTCCTCGTTGCTCCGGGTTGCTCTGGAACAAATTATCGTTTTATTCCTAAGTTCCTTGCATTAACTTAACACATCATCCAAAATGGATTCATATTCTCCAGTAATTCCTCCCCACCACTTGTCTTCAATAACAAACCCATCAGCCACCAACACTTCTGGAAGCATCAATGCCAGGGAGAGGAAGATGTAACAGCACTTCCAGCACTAGCACTAGGCCATTGCTGCTGCTGTTGGGCTGCTGCAAGAGTTGCAGTGGTGCTCTGTAGTGACAATGGTGCTGGTGGTGGAAAACACAACAATGGTGCTACCTCAAGTGTTGGCAGTTGTATTGTCAAGTAAAGCACCCTCTACCAAAATGCAACATGCTCATCAAACAATGTCCATTTCAATGCCCAGAATTTCCTGTCAGAGCGTGATATCCCCTAACTGAGTCAATCCAAGCTCAATTCAAGTCGGGTTGGGCAAGCACTGCCTTGTAGAGTAATGGTGTACAGTACTCTGTGTTGTATGGATGAGAGGAATGTGAGTTTTAGGATGAAGTCAGTCTTATGACACATGTGACACTACAGGGGAAGTCCACCCCTGACAAGTTGAAGTATTTGCAATTCCCATCATGATAGTTTTTCACGAACCCGCTCAAAACTTGACCTGATTGTTTTTAAAGCGTTACTTACTTCGAATCTACTTTACCGAATCCTACATGTATATAGATATACACACTTTTTACTTTGATACCATCCTGAAATGAACGATTTTACGGAAGCAATCAACATATCTTGTCTGGCTAGGATATGAAAGAAAGACAATTTATTCATTTCAGACTCCTGCAGGTCCGACTGGTGGAGTAAAAGGGCACTCTGGGAAGAGATTGTGTATAGCGTTGAGTAAGAAATCCACGTTCTGCTTTAGCACTCCTGTGGTGTTCATAAGAACAGCAGGCAGGTTATCACTCGCTAGATTAGTATAGAGCGAGCAACTCTACAAGCGGAGATTCAAGATTTTTGGAAGTGGAAGCTCGGTGACGATGACCACTTACGTTGAATGGACCGGGGTCTGGGACATATACGCCCTCTTCATTATTCGCGCCTGGAGGAATGGGATGTGGTTCAAAAATGTCCCCGGCGCCATTTGCTATGCCTCCGAGGGTTCCAGAAGCATTTCGTCTAAAGAAATTCGGGGGGAATCTTTGATCCTGGAAGAAAGATGTCATCGTTGGTACGGTTAAAATACCAGTAGTTCCTTTGGTGTGGTTAAATGACCATGTCCATCTAACGTATGCGAAACTCGTACCATTTGCAAAGAAGTTCAAGGTGAATGATGCTTCTCCATAACTTAGAAGCAATCGACCAACGTGATACTCGAGCTATAACAGGCCTCAGTTGTGAGTAACGGATTTGTGAAGGTAGACTCTCACTTTCTTATCTGCCGCCTGGCTATCTAAAAATCTCTGGAACTTAAACTCTTGCATTGTTTTTACGTTAACAATGCTCCTAGGGCCGGTCTCCGTTGAATTATCGCCAAAGCGGGCTACAAAATCCAGGAGCTAGAACGAGTGCCGATAAGAAAACGACGTAAAGGAGGACAAATGACGATGACTGACCTGCGCATAAAGATCGGCTTGGAAATCCTTATTGTTGCCGATATTAGCATCTTGGCGTGTCATTGACACATCGCCTTTAAACACGAAGTGGTAGAATCAAAAGGTGAGCAAAGGAGGGTGGTGGGAAGACGAATGGGTTTTTACCTTCAAAACGTCCGTGTGCTGCCAAACCCAGAGTTACAGGCCCGTCAATCTTTCCTGGGAGAGGAGGGACGAGTGGGGATCGCAAGCCGATAGACAGCTTGTCTATGAAAGAGTTTCCCCGTGCTAGCTAGAGTTTGAATGATTGATCTGTAACGTCACGATATACTGGATGCATGGGTGATTTCTTACCATACCAAGTGCTGTCAATGCGGAGGCAAGATCGTAGTCCATATTAAACCCTTCGGTGACGGCGTTGATAATCTGCTCGAAGGATGCTATGCCACTTGATGATAAAAATCAGCATTTCGGTTTTCTTTTTTTCTTTTTTTTTTTTGCAATAGAGAATAGTCTACTAACTTTCGAGGAAGGTATCCGTGATTGGCGAGTGTATTCAAGCCAGCTATTTTTCAAAGACATGGAGCACAGACGTAAACATATGACACAACTGTCATTACTTACGACATGGTCCACGTTGATCTGTTCGCGTAGGACGAATGAAGGGATGTTTAGCGTCTGTAGTATAGTGCTGTTGATGAGAAGTGGCGAACAACAGTGATCGCGTTCCATCACACCTGGGACACGCTTTACATCTGTGTCAGTTGGTCTTGGAGGAGCGACGATAACTTTGCCCTTTGTGGTCGTTGCTAGGTCTTGACGAGCCACATACTCGGGAAAAGCTAGCACCTGAAGTGACAGGATGCATATGACGAGGAGGGAGAGCATGGCCGTAAAACTCCCTTAGTGGGGGGAGTAATAAAATGCACACTGTTCAACGACATATCGAAGAGTGCTTTATATATACCCTCAAGCTGCCATTCAGGTTCGCATGGGCGCCCAGTGTCCAGGGGGTGAAATAAGAGGTAACGAGCCGTGGTGAATTCTCGGCCATCAATCAGTAGATCTGCAGGTATCTGTCGGGCATAATCTCCAGCTTTTGAGTCAGCAATGTTTCGTGATTTCTTTTTTCTTTGCTGCGTACTTAAGCGTACTTATCGTCGCGGAGAAAGTCAGGTTAGTTGGTGGCTGTGCCCGCCAAGGTGTTTGACAGATCGTCGATCATCCTAAAATATACGTCCAGGACGGGGTAAACAGACACCACGGTCGAAGGTATCCGTTGGGTAGAGTACTATGCCAAGCTTTTCAGTGCCCTATGTACATGCATGCATTGGACTCATGACCATCAAATCGTAGTCCGGCGTCTACAGCAATAGAGCCAGCGTACGTCCAGCGCACATCTAGCGCCAGCCCGCCACCTGTTTGTGCTTTTGCTGTAGCATGTGGCAACTACTGCTTTTCTCGTACACGTCAAAGTGCTGCGCCCCCGTGCCTTTAGAGTGTCTCTAAAAGATCCGGGCCATCTCTTCTCTGGACAATCATCTTGTCACCCCTTGTCCACCCCGTGCCTGACTCACTGCAGTGCTGTGAACACTATAAATAAGCCCTTTGAATTCAAGACGTATAAGCCGCCGCCGCCACCCTAGTCTCACGTCGCAGTAAACAGAGAGCGCGAGGTACGATGCCCTGTGCCGCCGCCATCTAAAGCTTTCGAGTGTACAACCACTCATGTGCTAAATATATACACACCTTCGACAGTGAGGTGGACAAAATAGTAGTTATTAAAACGTACCTCGATTTTTGTGTTTTTTGTTCCCACCCCCTGCCCTCCAATCAGATCGCAGCAATATACTAATCACTGATAGCAGCCTGGTTGCGCATGCAAATGCCGGTGTGATTCGTGGAAAGTCTTAGGACTGGCGGCTGCGGGGCTGGAGGGTTCTTCGTCCCCATATTGAAGACGAAGCCCGGGAAGCCCGAGTACGGGCCTGGCTCGTGACTCACCACTGTTTTCGAGTTTTTCGAACATACAGTAGACTTGAATTAAAAGACGACTTGTATTGATTATGTTTATGATAGAGCTACAAGGGAAGTAATAATAATAAAGCTACAAAAAAGACTGCGGATTGTGCGAGGGCGTGTGTTGACTAGTTGGCGAGGGACAATACTTCATGATGATACATGTAAAAGACAGTATGAAAACACCTAGTGGATATGGAGCGATTGGCAAAAGTTGATGTCAAAAAAAAAAAGTCGAAACAATGAGAAAGAAAAAAGAAAATACAAATGAGAGTTGGCGAGATTTTTGCGGGGCGCATTTTACGCCGCCGACCTCAAAAACATTTCAACGGGAATAGGCTTCCTCCTCAATTTAGAGCTTCCAGAACTCGAAGTACTCTCCTCACTCCCCGCATCGCTGACACTAGGAGAAAGACTTCCTCTCCTCCTTAATCCATGATGATATCCCTCCAAAGGTGTATGCGGTGTTGGTGGAGGGAAAAACCCATACCCAACCCCTCCTACAACGTCCGATTCCCTCCTCGCATACTTGCCGAACCTCTTCGTCGGCGATGACGTGGGAGGAGTCATCGGCGTAGTGAGAGATCCGGAGCGTCTTGGCCCGGATGCAGTAGTAATATGGAAAGATTTAGGCGATTTGGGACTGGAGAAAGTGGATCCGCCGAAATAGGCACGAAGCTTGGCAGACGCGACTGAACTCAAACCGCTACGCCGAGCTTGCTCTTCGTGGATCGAGTTGAGTGTAGACGTGCTCCAGCGGGACTTGAGTTCTCGTTGGGGCTCATCGCTGGTTGTACTTGTTGTACCCGGTGTAGTTGTATTGCGATTGTTGCTAGCCGAGAACACGTCATTGATGCCTTGGTGTTGAGCCTGAGACGTGTTCATCCGGAGCTGTTCAAAGCGGCTGGTGATGTCCGCCTCAAGGTCGATTGGCGAAGTGGGCAACGAAAGCGGGGGAATTGTTAAGGGGTTATCAAGGTCCATGTCGAACTCGATTTCGTCAACGTCAACCGGAAAATCGAACTCGTCTTCCTCGACCGGGGAGGAAAAGGACGAAGGTGAAGACGGGAAGGATGAAGGGAATGGAGAAGGATGGGGTGACTGGAAGGATGGCTGAGAGTAGCAGCTGTGAGGGCTCTCTACAGTGGTGTCGTAGAGAGAGAAGGAAAAGGCGGAAACGTTGTCGTCCGAAAAGGCAAGTGTGTTGTCAACCCATACACAGTCTGCGGGGATACCAGACTGTGGAAGGGGACGGTGTGGTGGAGGAGTGACAGTGAGGTGGCTAATGTGACATTTTGATGCCCTTGAAGGAGTCGACGGCAGCTTTTGTGCGTTCGTGGGAATGGGAGGAGGGGGGTAGTTTGGGATACTCGCGCGGCTGCGACGACGGCGAGGGTAAGTTGGATCAAGTTGAAGGCTAGGGAACCCATGCTGAGAAGAAGACGAAGTTGGAGTTGGTGGCAATGCAGGAGACTTGCTTGGGACACATAGGGAATCAGGGCGTGAATTATGAGGGAGAGTTTTTGGAGAACAAAGGGTCAAAATCTTGGAGAATTCGCGGTTATACCACTCCGAGTCGGATTCCTCTGAATCCGACTGGTCGTCGGAGATTGAGGAAAGTGGGGAGGGTAATGTATGCTCAACGGTATCTTGATGTTGCCAGAGCGGTGACGGAGAGCTGGAGCAAGTAGAAGTGTCCTGACAAGAGGAAAAATTGTGTTTTGTGATGACAAGAGGCTTGACCGATATCCGTCGAGGGTTGATAGAGGGCAGTGGTGAAGAGTAGTATGAAGGGAATTCATCGTCCGAAGAAGAGGGTGTTGCGGGAAGACCGCGCGAATGGGATTCAGGACTAGCGGACGAGTCTGATGACATGGAAGGCGCGGGCGATACAGAGCCGAACCGATTTTTGTCAGATAGAGGTGGCGAAAGAGTCGGAGTCGGGGGGTGAGGAAACTTGAGTGCACCGTCCGGAAATTTGAGATTGAAAGAGTCTGGACTCGATTGGGGGCTTGAAGACGGAGATGAAGGCGGGAGAGGGGCGGGTCGTGGTGATGACAGTGACGTGGAATGTTGTTCTGTGAAGTCGTCATCTTGCACGAAAGCAGACTTGGCTAGACGAATGTCTGAAATATTGAGATTCGCATGCCTCCGCTTAGACTTTAAGTCGGGAGTTTGACGCCCAAGGCTTTGACTATATTGAGAGGCAGCTGAAGGCCGGGGCTCATCTTCCTCAATGATCATTGGGAGAGGCTTGTTTATCGAAGATGTCGAAGGGCATGTATTAGAGAGTTTTGTACGCTTATGAGTACGAGCTTGGCGTTTTAGAAACACATCTCGAGAGAAGACTGAACACAAGTTAGTGTAAAGAAAAGAATTGCAAGGGTTTGCTAAACGCACAGCTTGATACAGATGAAGGGTTCATGGCAGAAATCGTTGAAGTCTATATTCGTCGTCGTTGTTCGTGTCTATGAGCAGCTTTGCATCCAAGAGGATAAGACGAGAAATCCATGATGGCTGGCCCAAGCTTTTAAAAACGACGACGGTCATTGTCCTAGGAGCACAAAGGAGAACAAATGTATTCCCTTTTTTGGTAACAATGCGGAGTTTCAATATCACGTGTTACATTGTCCTTATCCTCAATTGGTTTACTTACTCGTGGCTCAGTCCCTGATTATTGTCGTACAGTGTATTGTCGACGACGTAAGGTATCAGGCTAATTGATCCAGCAAGCCAAACAGTATCTTATACCAGCTAATACGGAGCCGCATGGAGACATGTATCGTCACGTGCCTTGTTGCACGCTATATGATACAGTGAGTGCTCAGTGAATTGCGGCAATGATCATATCAGAAGCGCAAACACTACCATTTCCAAAACGAACTGCGGTGATGTCTCTAAGGTAAAGCCTATCAAAATGTCGACGAGGCTCAAGTGTTTGCCATCGAGTAACTCTAAAAGCTGCTGTGCGCATCCCAATTGCCGTCGGTACACCTTGTGTAGGTGGCGAGCATCCTTTTAGTAGTTAAAATTCACAAAAGCATTATGATGCCTATACATTCTCGACAACGTTTTTCCTCGTCTTCCCATCTGGACATGACCGTCGCTTAGTCAAAATGGTTCATAATGGACAATAGCACTGTAACACAATACTCCGCCTTTCCTATCAGCTGTAGGTGAGCATACTTTCTGATGGGTTTTTGGACTCTGGTCTGTAATAGCTTTCTTCGTACGGTCACCGGAAACTGACTCCGGATGATGCCAGGCGAAACTGGAACTCAACGTCTTACAAGTAACGGAAGCTTTCGGTACCCCTGTCCAGTGTGACCATACTTTTCTTCACCAAGGGGAACTTACACGGTTGCGACGAGAAACCAAATCACCAAGATAAGGTGAGCGCAATCACACCTAGGCAACGCACAGGACTAAAGCTCTGATAGAGAAAATTTGCATCGGGCACGATTGCCGTACCATCTGTCACATATCTGGCTGAGACGGTAGACATCTTACACACCCAGAACGGAGCTCATGGTTCACGTAATATCCTTACCGTGGCACAGTCGCCATCTCTACTTTGATGGATTGGGTTTTTCGTTTGAAGCCAACAGCCGACCGCATGAAGCCTCACTCCTGATGATTCTGAGCAAGTTTCAGAGCAGTGCATTGTTTGTTAACATATTGCATATTTGATTAGGAGCAGCAAGTGTCCAGTCGTTCTCGCAACCAGTATTTTCGTCATGAAAAACAGATGTTCTTGTGTCCAAATGCTAGACGACACGAGAGTCCATGCTGATAACCGCTAACTGGGCACCAAAAAAACACCCACTAAACGTAAGATTGCGCATATATCGGGAGCGGTTGAACGCCGAAATCAATCGGACAGGATTGTAGAAGACAAGACCATCTTTCTTACGAACAGACCAGATGTTTCCCCTCCAACACTTACACTCCTCCTTCTTCGGACTCCAACCGCAATAGCGATCCTAAGGAACTTAGCACCTCTCGATATGTGGACATGGTCGAGGCGGTACCACTTGGGTCTGGGCTAATAACAGATTTTACACGGCTGGACTCTTGAGTGCATCTGAGTGCATTACACTAGGACCCGCTCCGTCGAATCCAAGGATGGCATAACTTTAGGGCTAGGAGGTAAAAAGGTTACAGCCATACCGCAAAAATAGACAACCGGGAGCCACTAGGCATGTTTTTGGGGGAAAGCATGCGACTGTTATACGCAGACTCGCCAGTTTTAGGGTGATTATGGCGGAAGGGCAAACCGACAAGCTATAGAAAAGCAAAAGACATGAACCACATTTTCTCAAGAAGCTCCTAGATGGGACATCGCAAGGCTGCCTCGGATTGCCAACTCGACTGGAAGTAAATGAAAAATGTAAGCTAAGTGTATCGCATAGGTTAGCGCTTTTTTGTGACTGATAAACAATGTTATCGTTCATCGTTCGACCTCTACAGCGAGCGGGCGAGCACGTTGGGAAACGGAGAGGAGTGATCAGCCACTCTTTAGCTGGCTGCGGTCTGGTTTTTGTGTTTCATAAGCTGACTCGCTAAAAAATCACACCTGTTGCCGCCAACTTCTCGCCGGGCCGTACAACTTCGTCCCTTCGTAGCGAGGCACTATGAAAGGATATCAACTATCAAGTACTTGCAGTTACTGCAAGTATCCGCTCAGGAATTTGGCACCGTTTTGCATAGAATGCTATCCAAGTGCTATCTACCATGGTCGGGTATGAGCGGATCATAGAGCGGCACACATCAAAGTACATAATCGCCCCATACAAGTTACATCAATCTTGAGTTTACCCATCAGCTAAGCGGGTCTCTGAGCTCAAAACAACTTCGTCGGTTCATCGACCCTTCAACAAAAACCTATCTTCAGCTGGCCTGATCATCCCAAATTTCTTTTTCACGAAAATGAGATTCTCTCATGCCGTCGTTACCATTATCGCTTGCCTCAGCAGCGCTCTGCTTGCAATTACAGCTCCTACAAGTTTCACTAGTCACACCATCGATCCTACCACTAGTATCGCTACAGTCCCGCCACATCATCCTTTACCACTTTCCCCTTCTCTCAACAATCACGCCCCATGGGTTCAAGAAAGTCAATCCGATCTTGTTCGTTCGCATTCGTACCCACCTGTTTCCGGTGTCCCAAAGCGACCAAACTTTGACTTTGATATCAGTGAAGCATTTACTTCACTTGACCTTGGCATCCCAGATGGTCACCGTCAAAAATCGCGCCCAGACTCCCCCCGGCTCGATCGAATCCAAACACCATCTTCACCCCCTAATTCAAGGAAACTTTCTCCTGTACCTCTCACCTTGCCCATTCCCTTTATCAGCCCACTCACGAGCACGACCATCATCGAAGAATCGGAGTCTCCTACCGGCACGCCGTCACCCATGTCAGTAGATTCGAGATCCCACCGCGGCGGGTCCCCCATGTCAGTAGATCTGAGTTCCCCGGCTCCCCCGTCATACCACAGGCCCCAATTAAAGCGGAAAGCTCATTCTGATTTTGAGGAGAATACCAGGAGAAAGAAGGCTCGTTCACGATCGCCACAAGAGCCAGGCGCTAAGCTGGGGTTCTCAACTAGTGATCTGTAATACCATACCGGAGAAACCGAGTAGGTTCTTATGCGTATAAGTAAATTATGTACCTCTGCATGTTAGGTAGAGATAAACATTTTCTCGGACTCTGAAGCGATGAAACTCAAAATTATGTTATCATACTACTTTTATTTCTTTTCGTGTTCAGATCAAGGCGCATGCATTTTTATGATGCAAGGTCAATAACGAGCGCTACACACTGAGAAATCATAGTGATGCACGCTTTTGTAGAGTTTTGGATGAGGTCAGTACCTCTAAGAGCTGCGGTAAATGGCAAACATAAGCGCATCCCAAGCTGCACCATGTGTATTCGCATATTCGATGACGAGACACGATCAGCAGAAGCTCCTGAACTTGGATTTGCTACAGCAGTCTTAGAAAACTGCAGCGAAATGGCTGTCATAGACGTATATCAGCATTGAAAGGACCGCTTGTATATACGCAAACCTTTGCTCATAAACAACTCAAGTATAGGAGGATTATTTTGATTGAATCGTTCGAGATAGGCCATGAACGGACCACGACACCCATATATGTATCAAAGTCACAATAAATTCCCTACTAGCCTTTTACTCATTATTCGCTCTTCCGTCTTTCAGCTGGTCTGATTGTTCAACTTGACTTCGAATATCCAATTTATTTTCGTGAACATGAAATACTTTCGTGTCGCTGTTATCGTCACAATTATCTGTCTCGGTGACAATTTCCCTACGGCGGCCGCTCCTACTAGTCGTACCACCCGTGCTGCCAGTGGCGGAGCCGCAGCCACACCATATCTTCTTCCATCGACTCACCCATCTTACGTGAGCATCAGCTCATCTAATAATCCTGAAGAAGCTATACTTCCTTTGAACTCGCACCTATTCGTTGCTGCTGAGAGTGCTGGCCGAGTTCCTACAGATTTCCAGTCATCGCCCCTTCCTTCTTCACCAATGGAGGTAGATTTCCCAGATTTTCCTCCCTCTCTTGCTGTAGAAAAACGTAGAGGGCGCGACTTGGCACCTGTACAGCAAGGGGGAGGACACCAAAGACAAAACAGACGACGCACGGCAGCACCACGCAGAAGAGGACGCAAGGCAACGACTAGAAAGCGTAAACTTGAAGCTACGGACGGTAGGGAGGGCGAGAAACGTGACAGCAAGAAGGCTCGTAATGATGCTATGGTCGAATGATGGTTGGGTAGAACTCAAATATGAAGGCAAAACAACCCATAAATTAGGCGCGGTCTGGCGAGAAATCCTGTGTGGGCAGACCGCGCCTGTTGTTCCAAAGCAGACCATGGCATAACTTCCAGACGATCCATGTGCAGTATTCCGAGAGTCTAACTAACCCGGGATGGGAGATGATGACACTCGTTGCACAATGCTGCTCACATGTAATCCTGTGATTTCAAGACCAGATAAAAATTTTCAAGTTCTGAGGAGTGCAGCGTAGCTAATGTGGCATAGTGCTAAGTGTGTTTTGTAGTCACACAATTTTTTCGGCGAAACTACATGAAAGTCTATAAAGTTAAAAGTACTATAATAAAAAGCTGATAAGACGGTTAGTAGTCACTGGCATACACTTGTATCCCAGTTGTCAATCGAGAATGCTATTAAATCGGATATTGGAAATACGTTCAACTTGCTATACAACCATGCACCACATATTTTTTGTGTCCGCCAGCTAGACAGGCCTATCAGCTCAGGCAATCTGCCTTTGACCCACGGGAATCAAACGGAAACGATGATCGGAAGACACGAACATGGCATCTCCCTCTAAGAAACGGCATAGTGATAATAACAATGACAGTATAGTAACCACCTTTCTCGCACTTCCCCCTCCTTTCCATCTCATAAACTAGGTAGCGAAAGTGCGACTTGGTTGGCTAACATTCTTGCCTCCGGATCCCTGGTCTCCCCACGAGTATCCAGATACCATGGTCCAGTAATGCGCGCAGATAATCCAGGCAGCAAGACCAGTTGGGATGAATATCGCAAAGAGGGCACATTGGAAAAGGCTGTAAGACCTCGTTCTCCAAAATAGAGTTAGAGTGTTGAGTGTGCACAACTTCAATACATACAATGTGTTTGGGACATCTGAATTGATCGGATAGAGCCTTGTTTGGCAAGGAGATCTGGCACCCTATGTCACCACACATATCGTAAAGAAATCGTTTAGTGCCTAATGCCCGATGCTGATTTTTTTGTATTTTTAAAAGAGATAAGCAAGATCTTGATGTCTCAGTGACATATGCGCTCTGTTTGTGTAGAAAGCATACAAGACTTTAGAACAAAGGACAAATGATCAGCTTTCAATAGCTAAGCATCGCCAGAGTGATTGATGCCTGAATGAAACGAGTACGTCTCAGATAAACTGCCTCCAACCTGCACGATGAGGATGACGAGACTCGGGTACATTGCCTGAAATTAATCAATGGTCATGGCCATAAGAAAACAATGGCGTTGATTAACCCACAGAGACCATATCATATACAGACTCAAAGACACTCCTCAAAACATATTGCACATCTAAAGGGTCCGTTGCTGTTGGGTGCAACAGTTCAAGGACGACAACCATTGCCTATAAAAGCATGAGTTGTGATTCCACCGTGAACAGGGTATGGGTTAATTGCATACTTGAAGTATACCGTAGACAAATCCGGACTCGACAAGAAGATATAGTATCTTGTGAGCACGAAACTGTGGGCCAATTTTGATATTCATTTGTCTAACAAAAGCTCTTCTGTATAACCTCGAAGAGAACCAACCTGAGCACAAATAGGAGAGCTAAAGACAAATGTAATACCATATGCCATATGCAATAGAGCTAGTTGCAACTATATTTGTTGCAAGAGAGAGTGCAACGCCCACAGGAGCCAGAATATCTTGAGCGGGGTTTCTCTCAAGATTTAGATTATGAGTTACTAGTCCATTGTCGGCAATCAATAAAGCTGTAGGCAGGTGGCGGTAAGGTCAAGTCTGCATATCAGGTGTAATGGGCGCACCCAGTGCTGCTATGCAGAGGAATATCGCCAGCATATCTGTCCACGGGTGTTGCGGAAATAGCGTTCTAGATCTCCATATTGTGATTACATCAGTCACAATTGGCTATGCAAAGGAATCAGCTATGAACTTAAAAGGCACTAAGCCATTCTAACCAGTAATCCTGTTATCCAGTTTTGGGCGATGACAACCTTGTCTAGGACTTGATTGGCTAGCATTCGCTTTTCGTCAAAAGTCCTTCCCGATTTGTCCGTGAGTATCCATATGCCTTCGTATGCAGTAACCCATGAACCCAAGCAATTAATCCAAGCAGCAAAATAGTTCAAGATAGATATTGCAAAAAGGGCACGTTTGGAAAAGGTTGTGAGACCTCGCTTCCTGAGATTTGCGTTTAAGCATTGGATTAGGGTGTAGCGCAAACGAAAATATGGAAAATAAATACAACGTGATGTGGGTCACAATAGAGAACAGCGCAGTATACAGACCTGTGAAGGATAGTAAGTTAGATTTATCATAAAGGAAACAGCAAAAGGATTTCAGACCCAAGAGTAGTGGCAGATTTGCAGCGTAGGTGAAGTCTAGAAGAAGGGTCGCTCCAAGGTGGCTCAGACTAGCACGCTCTTCCGGGGTCATAATGATATGTTTGGGGATTTGTCCAACATGATCCACACTAAATAGCTGTCTGTGCCCCCACGAACAAATGTTTCGAAGGTGACCATCTTTGGAGACATGATCATAAAGAATACGACCATCATATGTTGGGTGCACATTGCAATGGCGTCTCAGCTCAGGCGATCCTGTCTGTGCATGTTTGATTAGAATGGAGTCCGCTCTTGATGGCCAATTAACGAGGTTTTTAAATAGCCCCAGCACGCACAAGGAAGCCACACTCGTAGGACGATAGCTTCAACACTGTTCGCAGACAAGGCTCCCCAAGCACAAATGTGAGATGGAACTATCAGAGATATCCTGCCGCGTAAACCACCAAGCCTTTCGGCCGAAAGCATTTGTCATAGTAGTAAATCAAAGAGGCAATGATAATTTGATGCTTACTATGCTTTGTCGTGCGGCAACAGATTGTAACTGATGCCCTCGCGAGTAAGATGAAGTGGTGAGAGATAATACATGCGATTTACAATCTTATGTACACCATGCATAAACCAACTCACAAGATGGCCAAGAAATTGAGAGCGCTTAAATACTGATATCACAATCCTGCTGTGATCTTTCGTATGCCAGTGGGTTCCTGGTGCAAAGGTACATATTATTGATACATCTGTTTCAGTGAGGGCATAATAATTTTTACACTGGTACTCGACATACATTGATTCAACCATTAGTTCAGTTTACCACCCATCGAAGCATATCCAACACAGAAACTTTTTTCAGGCACATCATTCTTATCATAAAAGCCCATCGCGATCCCAAAAAATCCTGGCGCATCTTCTTCCCCTTTCTCCTACCCCTCCTAATCCTCTTCTCCGCTGATTTCCGCTAATTCTAATAAACGTCGATCGCTCCAACAAATCAGTACCAAATAGCAGCAGCAATTCCTCAAAATTTGTCTTCAGCTTCCTTTCGACAACCACGCTTACGATGCCTGACCAGTAAACCCCGCTATCCAGTGGGGGACAAATGTCAATTTCACATAAATTTAGTCTCATATCGAATAGAAGGGGGTTTTTCCCCCCCATGCAAAGCAAGTGGACAAAGACCGATTGGTTGGAATACATCCCAAGAGGGAGAAGGGGGGGATACGGATGCTCATAGAGTCCGTAATACAAGTAATCTGAAACTGTTGCCACACAAATAGGTCATTAGGAGGGGGGCTACAAATCAAGCCTCTGCCTCGAAACAATCACAAAGTTTTTCCCAAAACCTTGTGAATATTTCGAGACTGACGACGTGTAGACGGCGCTCCAGAGTCCAGAGGCAGTTTGGAAACCTTCGGAACTATGGCATTCGATATTCAACAAGGGTTCGAGTGAGAGAGCATAGATTACTCGTATTGACATGAGGTGTTGGCTGCTGATGGCTGTGGCAGTTGCATAATTATTTATTTTTTTATTTTTATTTTTTGATGTATTTGCTCGTTTGAGAGGATGCTATTCGGCTTCGCGGAAAACAAGCGGGAGGTTGCGCCAACCCACCAAAGAAAATGGATTGTGAGCAGGGTTACGGTAAAATGGCCTCCCTGTTTGCATATCAGCAACCTCCGAGAAAACCAAAGAAAAAAAAATTTTTTATACGAGCCTCTCGCAAGTCCAAGCGATACAGGTTGTGCTCTTGATAAACGAATAAACGAAAGACTGCGGGAAAAAAAAACCCATAACTTTCCGGGGGACAACGGCTAGGATATTGTAGCATTGCCGTTTCGGAGCAGCGATGGGATCGGATGTTGGAGAGTGGGGGGCCTACGGTATACTGTATACTGTATACAGCAACGTTGACTTTTCTTTTCTTTTTGTTTTTTTTTGTTGCTGTGTCAAGTGCTGTAATTTGCGATGACGGTGGATAGAGGTGTGCCGACTATCCCGTCTGGCCGCAAAGTATGTGCATAACAGTACAGAATGTATGCTCCCGCGGTTATGTTTCGAGAGTTGTACGTAGTAAACCACATGGGCTCGGATCTTTCTGGGTGGATACAATAGTATTGTTTCTGATATCGAAACATCAATGAGCGGATATGAGCGCACTGGTCAGCGGGAGTAAAAATTTTGATATTGAAGTTGATAATACGTACCCTGTGTACGTATAAAAACTTGGCTCCGTGCGAAGCCCCCCTTCCTTTCCCCCAACTCAAGCAGGTCTCTGAGCTCACCACCAAATTTCCGCATATCAGGACAGAACATACGCAATAACTTCCAATCTCACTATCCCTTCCCCAACAGCTGGTCTGAACTTTCTATATCTTCAAAACACCATTCGACTTTAAACCCCCCCCCCCCCCCCCCCCCCCCCCCCCCCCCCCCCCCCCCCTCTCCCCCCCCCCCCCCCCCCCCCCCCCCCCCCCCCCCCCCCCCCCCCCCCCCCCCCCCCCCCCCCCCCCCCCCCCCC
>JABCKL010008554.1:4873-15277 GCA_018851305.1 Calocybe cyanea
GCACAAACTACCAACCGAAAACCAAGTTTCGGGTTATTCTACAAGGCTATGACTGTACAACTCGTCTACTGCGAGGATGTACAGTACGGAAACTAATAAAATATACAAAACCATTTTTTTTTATCAAAACCCCAAAACAACGTATCTGCCGAAGCCAACCGTTCGTCTCATACCCTCGGTTCTTCCACTATTCCACCTCTTGAAATTTCAAGGCTATAAGTAGCTTGCTCCCGAGCCCTCCGTACAGGGTCGTCACCAAACTGGTCAATGAACGACCGAGTTTGAGAGTGATGAACCTCCGTATCTGATTCAGAGTTCTCTTCCGCCGAACCAAGGGTACGACTTTGTGGATGGCTCCCGAAATCGATGTTCGTGTCCGTCCGAGCTTCTTTGTCCCCTTTGGCGTCCATACTGTTACCAGACGTTAATCCACCGCGTCTGGCATCATATGCGCGTAGATGGAGTAGAAAGCGGGCAGTGATCAACCCTGAAATGCTTTAGAAGAGACTCGTTAGCGGACTTCAATAGTGTTGAATGTTAGGCTTCTTACGGGATAGTGTAGGCGTTTAAGAGGCGTTGGAAAAATCCGCCCTGAGTTAGGGGTAAGTTTATTAGCAACTTGTCAACTCGTTGTGGCAGAAAGTGTCAGGTCAGGATCGCTTACAGGAATCGCCTGGCAGTTGTGGGGGTTTGATTCAGTGTCAATTTCGAGAGAAATGCTGGGAAATGTGTGACTTACAACATTGAGAGCCAAATTAGTAATAGTGAGGACGGTAACTAGGCTGTATGGCAAGACAAATTCAAAGCTGCATCCCGAATTCTACATGTCAAGCATACCAAAAATAGAGGACACCTGGACGGTGAAGTTGTGAGACTGAGACCGTACAAATTCTAATGCCAAAAAAAAAACGTACCCTGCTCGAGAATCAGATAATGGAAGCCCCGTCGTTGTTTCCACCAGGAACCGTTGACGTTCAGGGCTTGAATACTCCGGAAGGTAGTCAGAAAGGCGGTAAGTATTTCAAATACAACCATCATGATAGCAAGGAGGCCGCCAACTGCGTAAAATAAGCTCAGCGAGATTTTCTGAAGAGTAAAGTTTTACCTACCGCTGTGGACAAAGTTTGTCAGCAGGCGTCAAGGGGCAAGTATAGAGAACACGGCTTACAGTGGTGCCTTGTTGCTTCCATTGCAGGCGCTCGTCGGGACTTCAATCTAGACAGAGAGGCTCAGGTTACTATATATCTCCAAGCGAAAGAAGAGTCGTTATACAATATCAAGGATGGTGATCATCAAGCCGATGGCTGAGAAGAAAACTAGGATGAATTTATTTTTTCCGAATACGGCATACGTCCGCGCCGTCCATACGACTAGCAAGAATTTGTCAGATAACGACTCTCATTTGGTAAGGAGAACGATACACACTAACAACGGCGAGCCGACCAATGACACTGAAAGCACTGCTGACAACGTATCCTGTGGAACAGCTAGTTTCGGGAATCAGACAAATGTATTGGATTTTCATGGAACGGGGAGCCGTACTAGAGGTATTGACTATCAGAATTACATCTTTACTTCGAAAGTAGAGAAACCTTACCCTTCCCTTGATCTTGTGAGAAATCGTGAGGAGATATACGACGTTTGCCACAAGTGAGTAACGGCAAAAATAGTAAAGGATGGTCGAAATGCGAAATCTCTCTCCCCATATGTATTGAACTTCCATCCCGAATGTCAACACATAATCGTAGTAGATTAGTGCTATTGGATTAAGAATTAGGACAATATTGAGTTATCTATACGATGACATACCGAGGCTAGACCACTGAATGCAGTACTGGACAAAGCTGCGACGTCACAATGTTCACATGTCTCCGATATGACTAGGAAAGTCAGAAACGTACTGTGTAGTCGCAGCTGTCACCGCTTTACTAGCCATGTCTTTCAGGGCTTACCGAGGGAAGAGAAGCTAGAAGGGAATAGAGACTTGCCACCTTACATACGTTCACGAAGATTTCGACATAGAGCGTTTTGTTTGGACGTGCAGGGGTTGACAGATGCAAAGATTTAAAGCCGACAGCTCATGGAGGCGTGTGGGAGGGATCCATTTGCTTGTGGCGATAACGTGATTGGTTGCTTGGGTGCTTCTATCAACTCGGAAATGCTCGGCGACTAGCCCCAAAAAAAGCATCAAGGCAAACGAAGAGGTAAAAAGTTTAAGTTTTACATCAGCCCGTGAACGTCGCAAGAAAGAACAAAGCACGTTGCCCTTAAGGCGGCGACAGGCAAAACTCTTGACTCGAGTCAAGTCAGAATGAAGTCATGGATGCTAGTTGGAATACGAGCTCATACAGGGGTGCTTTAATGGAACAATATGCCGAAAGCCACATGAGCCCAGAGGATCTTAGGCTTTATCCAGGGTTTGTGCTTATAAGGCTGGCATCAGGTAGATCATTTAGATGCGTGATGGAAGAGCTTGGAGCAGCGTGGAAGTAATAGAAGCCATAGTATGACCAAGATATCAGGAGATCATGATAGCGCACACGGATGTACTAATAACGACCTTGACTACCAGCGACTATACGAGAACAACGACGAGATGTCAATAATTATGCAGTGCATGCATCTCTGGCGGTGTGGTTCCCAAGTTCTTATCCTTTCCGTCGAGAGACCCAGTAACTTTAAATTTCAGGGCCATTCCCGCACAGCCACACAGCCACATATGCGTATTGTTCTCTGGGCTCGCCGATAACCGAAGCCCCGGGACATGATTCAATCTTGTCTTCCCCAATCACTGGGTGCTTCCTTTCTATCACGCAGTTTAGCTCACGGCCCTTACTTCAGTCGTAGACTTGAATCATCCGAGCACGACATTACAATATACTCTGCCAGAGTACGACGGATGATGAAGAGAGCACAATGTTAGCCCTCGACGGTTCTTGCCCTCGACTCTTCAACCAAACACAATTCCGAAAGATCAAGTGCTAAGACTTCCAACAATCTAGAACGATCAGTTTCGCTATGCTTTTTGGGGTGTATCTGCCGATGGCAGGATTCTGATCTATCATGGTGCATATTTCCACTTTACTGTCGAATTTCCCCTAGTCTTACTTAGCACTTTTTTTAGGGGCATCATAGAGCGGCGATAGACATGTATAATTGTCGATGCTGTTGAACATATCTCTAGTCATATCAGCATAGGGTTCACAGTAACGCCTATCATTTGGCACGTCAGCTAGCTCTTGTATAAGTTTCGCCGGTCGAGACGCCAAGTTTGTCCCGTCTACCCGGTTGGGAGGTCAATTTCTCTAACATGGGAGACAATGGCTACTCTTTTGCGGCGGTAAAAATAGGCACCGAATATGGTCTTGCGTTTCGAAGTGAGTACTAAGTCATCGGATCCGGAACTCTTCTCGAAAGTCTCTTCGAACCAGCTGGAGACGTCATTAGTTGCAAGATCGATTTCATAACACAGAAAGCCTTCTTCACCGAAAACGTCATCTTTCTTGGTATTCCTCCCAACAAAAGCTGCGACTCACTCACACGCAAGATCTGTCGGTCCTTGTTTTGTGCAATGTTGGCAAAGACACCCAGTTCTGTCCCTCTATCGGCCTGCAGCATGCTGAGGCCGGACGTCCGGGCCAATTTTGGTCATGACCCTTTCAGCATCGATGACTATGTGCTCTAGAAGCGAATTCAAATAATACAATTGTGCATACTGTCATCTCCATTAAAGAAATATACCTTTCTTATTCAGCGCTTCAAACTATTCTATAAAGACAGACTGCAAGTTCAGAGAAGGAGAGTGTCTCAGATCTTGCATCCCCGAACCTTCCGCAAGCCCAAGTTGTGATCTTCCTTAAACTATTCAGGAAGGAATCCAAGGCAACCGCTTTTGCGGGAGATGACGTGCTGATTACCACGCTTGCCAGTGCAGGTCCCTGACTATTAAAGTCCTGGCGCCGTAGATACAGTATATTTAATTTTTTTTTGAGGCTTGCGTAGTAACACAACCACCTGTCCGGAGTCGGCGTCTTCGAACCCCCCTCAGAGTCCCAAAAAGTATCGCAAACATCGTAGTCATGGAGGGCCTTCTGAATCCGTCCCTGCATTTAAGCACACCAGCACGCAGTCTGTCGACCATCATGGTCATTTATATAGGACCTCGACTTTTGTGGCTGGATGGCACTTCCGTTGCCATTGCCAGTTTCCCCAGATCCTGATCGCCGCAATTCATATGAAGGGTCAGTACCAATACCAAAGCTGATGGTTGTCATATAACTAGCGTACCAGTACCTTTTACTCCTCTAAGTCTTTGAGAGTTCGGGCATTTGAAAGCTGTCTAGTCATCTTATTTTCCCACCTTTAGAACTCGATGACAGCCCAGTCCGTTCACCGCGCCCAACGTAAAGCATTTGTCACGGTTGATCCTTGTGATTGCGACAGGACTGACAGTGCGCAGTTCTGTGCGTCCATTTTGGCGCCCAACGTGGAGTGTTTCAAATGACAGGCTTGACAGCTTGAGGACTTACACCCATATAGACGATACTTCCAGTCATCGTGCAAAGTTGAAGGTCGATAATCTACTCTAAGGTCATCAAGATATGGTTCCACGAGTCGATGGGGCGACTAGATCACTTTATGAGGATCTTTTTAAGTCTCTAGTCAAAATGCAATCCCTCTTACGTGAAGGTTTACTGCGTCGCTGTACTTTGGATTCGTCTTGACACAGAACCCATGTTGTAGATGCTGACAAAATGAAATAGCAATAGTGCTGGAAGTTTCAAAAAGAGTCAAAAGATTCTGCTGTTCCGTGTAGTAGCTGCTAGACTGCGTATGTAACGGAACTGCTTTCTTGATCTTGTTCGGATGGTGGGGATACGTCCGTTCAAAGTCGGGTTTGGACAAAAAGATGTAACGAGGGGTTTGCTTGTCTGGTGTGAATTTATATAGGCTGACGCACGAGAATTTTACGCTACCAGTGTCATCCGTAGTATATGTTTTGTTTGAAAGAACAAGGATATCGGGGCATCGGCGTATCCTGTAAAAGCCGTTTCAAGATCGCGACCGAGCCTCGGCTCTTCAAATTGATCATCTCTGGTTGGACCCACCTGTATCAGGCAACTGAGCCTATTAGCAGACCGTGACCCGGTGTTCGTGTTCAGGTTGTTGATTCCTAATACAAGTGGTCGATCAGCGCACACACGGAACGGGCTTTGAAGTCATGGTAGCCGAGGGTGTAAAAGGTATACGGAAATCATTTGATGAACGCGGGATGTTGTATTCTAAAGACAAGGCTGAGATGGAAGTAGCACAGCACTGTGGAGCTGATCGACAAGTCACTTGAAAAAAAAAAAAAAAAAAAGGTGCCGCTTTGCGGCACGGGTGTTGCCTCTCAAAAATTCTGTCAATCACATCCAACACAGTGGGTAACCGGGATCTAGGGACAAAAAAGCCTCGTACCTTTGAAACGGCCATAGACCCCGGGTCTGATTATGGAAATGGGGCTGTGAGAAAGATACGTCAAGATGATTGCTCATTGTGCTGTACAAATTATTGAAACGGAGCCAATCCATCAAAAGGAGAGTCATGATCATTCAAAAGTCGACGACTGTGCGAATGATTTTGATCTAAATCCCTCTTGAGCACTAGTCCGCCGCTCCCGAACTCTGAGCATAAAAATGTCTGCGTCCATGGATAATCGCGTTATTTCAACCCCTGAACAAACCCCTATGACCTTTCTAAGGCCGGAACATATTACTCAGGATCAATTTTATGACGAAGAAGCAATGAGGATAAGCAACATCATCGACGAGGAGTTGAGGGTGAGTCGCAACGTAATCTTACGCTTTTGAATCGGACCTTAGATATCTATGTTGCACACAGAAAGAGGCCACAAGGCGCAAGGAGGCTGTTAGGAGGGAAGTTAAAGGTGCGAAGTCTGGCTGGCGATGCGGTGTACGATCAGTTTTCACTTAGGTTGCTATAGTGATGCTACTTGGGCAAGCAGAGTCTGGCAAGCATAACCTCGCATTTTTCATGGCTTAATGCATCTCATGGTTCTTCCTTAGGAAAGTCTACTCTTCAAAAACAATTTCAGCTTTATTACGCATCTCAAACGCTCGACCATGAACGACCTTCCTGGCGCCCGGTAGTTTATTTCAACGTTCTCAAAGCTGTTCGAATGACCCTTGATGAACTGGATTATGAATTCAGTACGCGTTCCCCAGGAGATCCCAACGCCATCACAGAAATCCCAGTTGCATCATCCTCCAATTCTAATAGTTTTGACGATCTACCATCTGGAAACGAGGGTATTTGGCAGATAGAGATCGCAGAGTTACGAAATCGGCTCCTTCCTTTGGTGGCACTTGAAGACACTCTAGCTTCAGAACTATCAGGTGGTGTCTCTGTTTCCGGCGGCCGGACTGGTGCATATGTCCGCTCAGGATGGCAAGCCCTGATCACATCAGCCTGGCCCTTGAATGACAGTCACCACACAACCAGGAGACCTCGGGCTCCTGAGTTGGTTCAACAAACCGCGCGGACACTAGCGAACGCTCAAAGTTCAATCAGAGCTCTTTGGCAGCATCGTGCAGTTAGACGACTTGTCGATTCTAAAAAGCTAAAGCTCGATGAGTCAGCTCCATTGTTCGTCTCCAGCTCTCTTCGCTTTCTAAATTTATTGCCTGACATCTTTTCGTGATTCATAACAGCTTTTTGGATAACATTGACAGGATAGTACAACCCGATTTCGAACCGTCAAACGGTGGGTTGCCCCAAAGAACGTGATATCATTCAGACCCAACCTCATTTATAGATGACATTCTCGCCGTCCGCTTACAAACATTGGGTGTTATGGAGCATACATTTCCCATCAACATGGGTGGGGCGACCTATGACTGGAAGTTATATGATGTTGGTGGTGCAGTAAGCTGTCCAATTTGTTTCGTTTTTACCAACAGCAATCTCATGTCATACTAAAGCGTGGGCAGGTATACTCCATCTATCAAGTGTGTTTAGGTCAAAATTCCTTAAATGGCATATCCTTTCACAGCGACACGCTTGGGTTCCTTTCTTTGACGACGGTGAGAATCCCTGATTTGTTTGGCGTGTATCCGACGCTATTTTTATCTCCACATACTCAACCTTTTTTCTCAGCAACTGCAATTATATTTCTAGGTATGTCATGTCTATACAGCCACTGAACGATTGTTCATCACGATCGTCTTCAGCACCAATAAGTGCCTTTGATCAGGTATGACTATACAATTACGTGTTATGCCCTCATTATAAGCACCAATCCTATGCAGTACCTAGAGGAAGATCCGAAGACGAACCGCATTGACGACTCGCTGCAGCTGTTTAACGGCATATGTTCAAATAAGCTTCTCGTGAACGCTCACCTGGTCTTGCTACTAAACAAGGTAAGCACTTTCCCGTTGATCATTTTCCATTCCCGATAAGGTACAAATTCTGATCTTCTGTCAACTTCTTTTCTTTCTTTCTTTCTTGTTTGACAGGTTGACCTTTTGAAGAAAAAACTCGCTGCTGGCACGAAAGTTAAAAAATAGTACGTTTTTTTTTTGGCTGGGTTTGATTCTGCCTCAGACCGGCCAACCTGTCGTTTTTGTTTTCGTATCGCGTTTAGTATCACAAGCTATGGAGACCGACCCAATGTTTATGAGAGCGTGTCGGAGTACTTCCGTTCACACTTCGTACAGGTACATCGGCGGAAGGACACTGCAAAACGTTCTCTATATGTAGTAAGTGTCGTCTCAAGAATCATTCAAGCTACTGTTGACGTTCTCCAAAAAACGAAAGCATTTCACTTCCATGCTGGTAAGCTGAGCCTTGTTTATCAATCTTACACTCGCATTGACCTGACGTTTCGTTTCCTATTTAGGATATCAAAGCAACGCAAAGTATCATAGCAAATGGTGAAGTTTTATCATCAAGTAACTTGAGCATGAATCTAAATCATTCTTTCACAGTTGGGGAAGTCATCCTCCGACAACATATCGAGCAGATCGGCCTTGCCTAAGCGTACTCGTGCCCGCCAAAAAATGATGACCATCTCGTGATCTTGAAGAATGTATGGTATAAATATATTTTGTTTTCCTACAATAAGCACATTCACACTCTTGTGTAGTGTTTGCTCATCTACTATAATATTATCCATTACCTACCTAGACCCTCCCAAAGTGGTTAATTAGGTCGGTTTAGATTATTGACATAACCTGTTGATTAGTATCTTGGACTCCTTGGAACGAAACTTATGGGTTATCTATCTATATATTACAAAGAAATTCCAACTTGTACGTAATTTGCACTTGTGAAAAATCTGTAGCTGTCAAACAAACCTCCTGAGACGTTGTCATGATGTTCACACCGTTCGAATCGTTCGAATCGCTCCACCTCCTTCCACGATCATGATCATCATATTACAAGCTTCGACAAAGCCACAATTGTTCTTCGTTAACATCTGTACCCTGCAGAAGCTGGTTTTTTCCCTTCCTCACAGGCAATCTCCTCCTTTTGGATGCAATGCAACAGCCGCTGGGATTTTTTCGTCAGACTTCGATGAAGTCATAAATGCTTCTTCTCAGCGAACCGTTACAAGTACGTCGGCTGCTGGAAAGAAGAGTTGATGAGCTCTTCGCATCATCATCATATCATTCGCGAAAGAAAGAAACGGACCTATACCCTAACTGGAATGGTCGGATGGTCATGGATAGTTCTGGCCGATAATGATCATCAACCCTAGCCAGGTCAGATTTGTTTTTTTTTTGTTTCAAACTCGTTGTATCATCTTCGCTGTAACTATGCTTCTACAAACTATGTTCCTCAGACTTGAAGCAGATGGGCAATACAATTCAGCTCTACCCGAGGAGCTATCGAAGGTTGCAAGCTATCCAAAACGATCACATCAGTCCTTTGTTGATTGACGAGTTTGTCGACTAGTACACCGTGAACTCATACGACTGTGAGCTATTCAAGTAACTACAAGCGCCCCAACGGTGCGGACGATGGCGAACTTTTTTTTTTTTAAAGGTATCTCACCGCTCAACAAAGCCTATCCAGACGTGCTGGTCAAAAGAGCTGGCTGGCTTGTCATCCATGTCCCGACCAATGTTTCTTTCAATCGGCCCGTCGGCCCTAGGGTTCCTTTGGACAGGAATCCAAAAAAAGCCAGAGGAGTATTCTCTTCGCCATATTGTCTAACCTGGCTCGTCGAAGGGGGCGCGGGAGTCTGCCGCATTTTTTTAATATGATGATCACTCTGGCTGGGGCGGCTGTAAAACCCAGGAGCGGGTGTGTATGTTGACGCTTACTCTCTCATCTGTTGTGACTATTCGTTCTAGAATTTGCATGGTCCGATTCCCCTCGTGCTAGAGCTAATAATCCCAGAAGCGGACATATATACTGAATCTTAGGGTGAGGGTTGCTACTCTCCTTGGCTTTTGCGGCTGTTTTCCACCTTTGATCTCGGGTGGCTCGAAAAAAAACTTGTACGGCTAGGATTTCGGGGCAACGCATTCTCGTAGGGATTCCTGCTATACTCGAATCTTAACCGGCTCTGGTGGTAACAATAGGTTGTCCCGGAGTTTCTGTCAATACCGAAACGTTCTCATAACTTGTGTGTATACTCCAATCAACGCTGCCCCCCCCCTGATTGCTTTGACTCGTCCGCGATTCGGGCGTTTTTTTTTGTTTTTGTAATTCTGGCCTTAAAGAGTTCTGATCTTCTTTGAAGTTGGTTCTCAATCAAGAGAGCCTTCTTTTCAGGTTCTAGGCTCCGTATTCCCGCAGTTTTTCCTTTTGAGAGAACCAGGGCATTATATTGAATCGTTATAATGAGACCGAGAGTTAAGTTGGGAAGAAATCGAGCAGATTGGAAATCATGAATCATGTGTCAGATAGACGTATGTCAAAGCGACTTGTCCGCCACGTAGTACGATCAATACAATTTAAGAGCATGACTAGGTACTATAGTATAGTAAGCTGATGAGGAAAAGGAATCGAAAGGGACTCGATTCATGTTGTTGCTTTTTCTTCGGAACAAGGGAAAGGCAAGGCTGATGATGATCCGAACGAAAAAAAAAACGTCTCGACGAAAACACTCCACATTGAAGCTACGCTAACCACCACACCGATAGCAAGACAAGATAAAACTACATGAGTTCATATAGTAACATATATACTCGGTCCTTTCACCGACCGATAACCCAAGAGTACATGTCAAAAAAACAAAGAGAACCTCTCGCCCCCCCCACCCCCCCCCCCCCCCCCCCCCCCCCCCCCCCCCCCCCCCCCCCCCCCCCCCCCCCCCCCCCCCCCACCCCCCCCACCCCCCCCCCCCCCCCCCCCCCCCCCCCCCCCCCCCCCCACCCCCCCCCCCCCCCC